>ML800066.1:196616-210165 GCA_009831015.1 Picea engelmannii
GCTTAAAGAAGGTTATATGTGACAAGATCCCAGTTCAAACTATATTTATAGAACTTGACGAGGAAGGAAAAATCATATTGGAGCATGAAGCTATCAATGGCACAAGAATTCGCCAGCTGAGGAATAGATCCATTTTAGAGTATCTCATTAAGTGGAGGAAACTACCTGCTAAAGATTCCACTTGGGAAGATGAGTCTTTTATACAAAGGCATCTAGAATTACTCAAGCATTGTGGACAACACTTGTATGAAGGGGAGGGGCATGTTAAGCCCTAAATAGTGGCACATTACCCCTTAATTGGGGAATATTACATTAGTATTGTTATTTTATTTATATCGGCTTGGGTCCATTAGTTGTAATTGTACCTCCTAGTCTCCTATATATACCAAGGAGACCTTTTCATTTGGAGTCATCTGGTATTTGTAAATTTATATGATGTATAAGGAGGTTTCCCCTCGAAGAGGCTTATTATTTGAAATTCTCTCTTTGTCAAGGCATTGAGTACTTATTCTGATGTTTTTTTATGCTATTTTGATATTTGGTTCTTAACAAATTTCACTAGCCAGGGTTTAGCAAGCTTTGGAAGAATCCTTGCTCAAGATGAGTTGAAAGGAATTATTGTACTTAGCTTGGGATGTGTTGAATTATTTCACTTTATCTTAATTATCGTGATAATGAGTTGTACCATTGATATTGTGTATTATTGTAGATTTGATTTGCAAATATGTTTTTCATGTGTTTTGACCAAGTTTCATGGTTGTTTTGATATGTTGATTTATTGGGACAAGAAGGATCAAATGCTGTGTGATTTGGTATGCCTCAAATGAATTAACTTTAGATATGAAACGTGTTTTCATATTCCATTTTTAATGAGTGTAATTTTTAGATTCACATACTTGATTAGATCATGGCCTAAGGGTTGTTGTATTGATCTAGCATTGAAGTATTTTTAAGTGTTTATTTACTTGAACTACCTAGAATAGTGGTGAACATAATTGAGATATGCTAAGGTGCATTTATAAATGTTTTAGTTGAGCTCTAAGGCTTAAATTTCTATGTGATAAATCTACGACCTCATTGAAGTGAGGTGGAAATTTCAAATTGTGAAAATTTGTGAAATTTCTACAGCTGTATCACTCTTCCTTTTGCATTGATTTTCCTTTAGCGTTTTGTTAATATGTTTTAACTCTTCTACCCATGTGTGGTTTTCCCTTTGTGGGTCACCACTTTCTAACCTCTTAGTACTACGGATGCGGGGTCACAATACTCTTGTCAAAATCCCCTCGCATCAAACCTAAGTCTACCATGCAGAGGCAATATATGGAATCCTCATAAAATACCTACATCCCCACAACCTGCATTCTCACAAACTTTCATTATTGTATACCCTAATCCCCATGACCCTCAAATTTTCATACCAACATCCCTGTGACCCGAAAACTTGCATACCTGCATTTCCGCGACCTGCATGCCATTTTATACTCACATTGCTTGCACCCACATGCCATGTAATCATATGCCTATATTCCAGATAGGATATGATTGGTTTTCCCAAGGTAATCAAGCATATCCATCTCATAGATCCCACATGATAGAACAACTGTGATTAATTAATGAATATTAATTCTTGCACATTTCCCCTGATCATCGTGTATGCAAATAATAGTTACCATTTAATAAGCAACAAGCACCAAACGTACGAAGGGGAAAATATGAACATCGAATTGGCTCTTAATTTGTGATTAAGGGTACCTATGAGACATAGAATCATGGTTATACATATAATATTTACACTTATCCAATATCAATGAAAGGGGAAAAGATGGAAAACAAGATGAAGAAAGAATCATTATGTGGAGACACAGTGAATTCATTGGCTCGTGAATGTAGGGATTTGTTCTATAACATATAAGTGGTATTATGAGCTATCTTAGGAAGACAAGCTCAGGAACAAATATTGGACATAAGAAATAATGAAATCTAGATGCGTTCTTGAAGTGTTTGATTTCAAAGAACTAGTCACTTGGTGCACTAAGAGATTTGAGTCAAAGCATCGACTCATTCAAGTTAAGGAAAGTTGAAGAACTCCTATCCCTTTAACACCGAATACATTCAGAAGGATGATATGCCTCTCAAAACAAACAGAGTCTTGAAGCTTTTAGAAGTTGATTCCTTTTTGGATGCCCAACGTGGTGGCATGAGCTTACTCAAGGAATTTCTAGTCTAGCCCACAGTCGGACCATCGAACATCAACAAAATCAACACATGCATGTTGGCTCAGCCTTTTAAAACATTTTCTTATATTTTTGCACAGTTGGTGGGTCAATACTCAACGACATACATTCCGAGGTATGTCCTATATGTCCTTTATTACTCAGTAAATATGAGAACCATTTTTTATTGGGCCCAATTCACCTCGAACGATATCTCACATCAATTGTCTAATTTCACTCAGACCAAGAGGTTTTACATGACCTCTAACTTGGTCCTGGATATTGCATACTATAATACATTTGAGGGCATTCCCCTAAAGGGTAATGCCAATTTTGAGGAAGACATTGTTCAATTATGGTATCCCACACTTTGGAAGCATAAGGCCCCATTTTTTTTACCAAATCCAAGATTCCTTTGTCAAGGAGTGTAAAAGAATACTCATAGGGACTAAGCCATCTAGGGTCACAAAAGAAGCCATGGAGTTTCTCAAGGGGAAATCATTGTGTGTATTTGAAGAGAAATTCACATACATAAGGCTCTTTAGTTTCGAAGGGAAACAACTTCTTCTCCCTCAATTTATGTGTAAAGTTTTTTTGGTGTATGAGTTGTACAAATAATACAGGATGTGGTCCTTGTTATTTGGAGGGAAGAGGGAGCGAAAATTTATTCCCATGCCATTTAAAATTGTTGGGATTACATTCAAAAGTTCATCAAGTCTAACTGAGATGGAAAGGTTATTTGAATCCTTTAATATGAAAGAATTAGAACCCCTCAATGACTTTGATCCCATAGATACTTTTGCAGTCCATATGTTAGCAATTGGTTATCCCTCAGTTTTTAATAGGGTGAAAGAAATTTCATAAGGAGGAGATGACAATGAAGACTCATGTGTAGAGGGAAAGGTAGCAACTACCCTGAGAGAAATTACGCCCAAGAGGAAGAAACAAGTTGTTTGTGAATGTGCACACACTAGGGTGAGTTCAATGTTGGTAAAATAGAGATATCTCCCTTGAAAAGGGACAAGAAGTCACAACATAGATAGAGGGGTCGATCCACATTCGATGTCAAGGGTGGCATAGGGCATCACCCCCACAAAATCTCCTCTTCAAGCCACAAGGATTAGGGGATAAATGCAGTGGAAAGGAGAGTAAGCAGGGATGTGCAAGTGATGGAGATGGTTGAGACCCCCCTCAACACCAATTGGAGGCAACACATATGGTGTCCCCTGTTCCCAAAAGAAAAAGGAACCTAGATGGAAGTTTTTCTAGATCCCAACGGTTTAGAATTGAACACGATCGACATGGTAATTTATGAATCTAATAACATGCCCACATGGGTTGCAGTACAATTAGTAGAAAGTAATTTGATAGCAGAGGATTTAGTCCGAGAAGGGCGAACAATTTTTTAGGAAGATTCAGTGACTCTTCATCATGCTAGATACAACAAATAGTCTAATAAGCTCCATATCAAGAGGGTTAACATGAAGGATAAAATGGTGATGAAGAAATGGAGCTCTGAAGTTGAAGTAAAGGGCTTGAAACCTTCAAGAGTTCTCAAGTTTCATTTGGCTACGAGTGAAGCTTTATCTCACTCAATAACAAAGCAAAAAATAGAGGAGCACCACATCTTTAAAAATGTAGAGGGTATTTTTGAATTTCCATAAAAATACCCTATGAGGTTGTCTCTTTGACTTAACATGAAAACAGATCAAAATTTTTGGTGACCATACCGAGGACCGACGAAGATGACAAACCAGAACCCCCTTTGGTTATTCCATTATGAATGACTCAACTAAATCCAATTCAACCTCATATTCCCATCAATTTAGATGATCAAAGGAGTGTTTTGAACTAGTTGTACAAATTGGCCCTATAGATAGAAAGAAGTGTGTGGAGTTAGAGAATTCATAGTATATTTTGGCCCAACAAGAAAAACTGGCACGGGAAGAAAGATGACTCGAGTGAAAGGGTAGAAGCCCTATAAAATGGCCACCACAGGATTTTTTGAAGGACCATTAACTAGAAGCATAAAGAAGACCTTAAATCAAGAACGACATCCAGAACCTGAAAGTTCAATGAATTCGAGCTTGTTTGATCCCCCTTCATTATTGTTTCCACCCCATATTTCTCCTAATAATGAACACAATGAGATGGGTGATCGTGAGGATATTTATAATGAAAGGATAAATAATGAAATACAAAATGATGAAAGACAACATAATCTCAATTAGAGCCCTAGAATGAGCCCATTGGCTTTAGAGGGAGAACAACATCCTCTACCAAGTCTTCCTGTGGGTGTGTGACATGTGTTCAACAATGACGACATCATTAGTCCCGAAAAGCACTTGAACTAGTTCTTGATAGTTTGTGATATTCATCTAGTTGTACATGATGATGTCATGGTCAAGATTTTCCTTCAAAAGTTGATAGGTCCTGCATATGACTGGTACCTATCACTCCCCACGACATATATAACCTATTTTGATGACATGGAAGAAGTTTTTATGAGCAGATATGCCCAACCCATGGCATACCAAACTCTCCTTAATCAGTTCACCCAAATCCATTTGGAAAAAAAGTGAAAATATCAAAGACTTTAATCTCCATTTTATTAGGACTTTGCAAAGAATCCTTGAAGAACAACATCCTAATGAGCCAGTTATACTCAAATGCTACAAAAATTCTATGCCAAATAACATCAAATATGTAATCAAATTGTCATGGATCGTTACCCTAGAAGAGGTAATGATAAAGGCACAAGAGATGGAGGAAGAAATGTTAGAAAGCAACGTTGAACTAGATATTATACTTGGATGAGTGTAGTCGAAAATGGTGACTCTTACCTTATCAAATCAAGGTTCAAATTCATCATCCCAGCTCACAAAAGAAAGAGGTGTGGGGGAGGGTTATTCCAAGACAACCTCCAAATGTTCGGAACATGCCTCGATTAGTATATGCCATGCGCGCTAGAAAAGATGCAAAAATTGACCAACTGAATAGAAAAATCAGGAAAATAAAAAATGAAATAATCTAATTAAGAAGGAATGAGGAAGTAAGACCTAGGACAAAACATCGACATCAAAACGTTAGGATACCTGCACATGGTTTCAAAGAAAGGATTGATTGAGAGGATAATATTGATGATCCCATCCTTAGAAGGGAATGGTGTTATCTGTTGGGAGGATACATGATGAATGCTGGGAGTTGCATGATGATTCCAAACAGAGAAGGAGGACTTACCAAGGTACCCCGCAAGCAAAAGAGTCGCTTCCCTTTTGAGAAAAATGGAGTCAAAGCAATGGTGAATTATGTTGATTCAGGTCTGGGTAACTATGCTATCTTGAGAAAGGAAGACATAGAGTTTCAAAGCAAAGACAATCATCAATTCATGGGGTTTTGGAAAATTTCCTTTGACGATTATTACTCCAAATTTGGAACTGGAGCTAGTGTAGTGTTCAAAAGCCCTGCATCAGAGCTATATCCTCATTCATTCATATTGCAGTTTTAGTGTATGAACAATGAATCTAAGTACAAATCATTGGTCTAGGGGTTGACACTTTCTCATTAGATGGGGATTACTCACCTTGTAGTGATGCGTGATTCCAAGCTAGTAGTTAATTAGGTTTGAAAAAGGTATTATATCAAGAGGTACAAATTAAAATCTTATCCGAAAAGGGTGTGGGACCTTATTCATACCTTCAAATCCTTTAACATAGTATTTATTCCCAGAGAAGGAAATCATGAAGTTGATTCACTTATAATTTCAGCCTCCCTTTTCAACTCGAGTTCGGCCTTGACCAATGACTCTTTCAACATTAAGATGATTTTCCATCCTTTAGTTTCAAATAATCAATATTTTTGGCAGGTGTTTTAGAATGATGAACACATCGCCAAATTCCTTTGGGTTATAAAAAAAACAGATCATATCCTTGAAAGAGTCAATACTTCAAAAAAACATATATCCTTTGCAAAAATAGAGTTCTTAAGTTCGGAGAGGAATTCGAGTTCAAAGTCCTCGATCACGTTAGAGTCCCTATTTAGTAGAGATGATCAAATGAGAAAGGACAAACCAAATGAAGAAGTGTCACTCAGAAAAGTCCAGGATACTCACAAAGTCAACGTTGGCACCTTCGAGAACCCAAAATTTTTAAACCCGGGCAATACTTGTACACAAAAGGAGGTTGATCGATACATACAACTTTTCAAATAATTCCAGGATGTATTTATACTGTTAGAGGAGAGCGACAAAACTATTAGGCATAAATCTAGGGTGATCATTCCTATTTGAAACCACTCGTCAAGCTTGAACTCGACAAGATGAATAAGGTCAAAATTATTTTCTCAGTTCGTCACTCAGATTGGATCTCAAATCTAGTGGTGGTTAGGAAGAAGACATGAGAGATCTTCCTTTGTGTGGATTTCAGAGATCTAAACCGAGCATCCCTGAAGGATAATTATCCTCTTCCAAACATGGAGATGCTATTGCAACAAAACCAAGTGGTCGTGGCAGTGGATGACATGCACAAGACAACTTTCACAACACCATGGGGGACTTATGCTTATGCAATAATTCTTTTTGGATTAATGAACGTGGAAACCACCTTCCAGAGGGCCATGGATCATTCTTTTAGTGACATAATTAGGAAGATAATGGTATATTATTAATACGATTTAACAATCTATTCAAAACTAAGGGAACTACATTTGAAACACCTCATATAAGTCTTCTAGAGGTGCATATTATATGGGATATCCCTAAATCCCAAGAAGTGTATGTTCATGGTTTTAGAAGGGAAATTGCAGGGACATATCGTGAGAAAAGAAGGGATATATATAGATCTAGGGCGAATTCAGGCCATAGCTGAACTGAAGCCACCCGCTAGTTGGAAGGCAATACAATAATTTTTTGGCAAGACAAATTTTGTCCAGAGATTTATTCTAGATTTTGCCTCAATCTTGAATCCAATTAATAAATTACTTAAGAAGGATCAAGTTTTTGAATGGACACCTAAGGCCTAGAGCACTTTTACAAACATAAATTCAACAGTCACCACCATCCTAGTCTTGGTAAACCCAAAACTACATAGGGATCTTATCTTATACACGTTTGTTGCTGAAGAGACATTTGTTTCCATTCTAACTCGAAAAAATCCTGAAGGAGAAGAAGTTTCGATTTCCTTCATTAGTGGAGGCCCGTAGGAATATCATCTCAAATAAACACCCATGGAAAAACAAGCTTTTGCACTCGTCAAAGTTGTCTCTCATTTTAGAACATTTATGCTTTCAACATATGTCATTGCATAGGTGCCATATCCATCGCTTAAAATGATGTTGAGTCAACAAATCAGAGGGGGAATGTGGGCTAATTGGCTAACAAAGATCCAAGAATATGATATTGAAATAAATCCTTTGAAGGCCATAAGGGTACAAGGCCTATGTAAGTTGATTAGAGGTATTGAAGCTATAAACATTGATGCTCCCCACACACAAGATCCAGGCATCGCTAAAACATATCGGTATAAGGATATCATTTCTTACCTCAAGTTCGAGCAATTTCTAGTTGGGATGTATACAAAGGAGCGAAGATCCCTAAAGATGAAAACTAATCATTGTGTGTTGGTTTCTGGTGTCTTATTCAAAAGGAATTTTGATGGAATGTTGTTGAGGTGTTTGGACCCTCCAATAGTTAATAAAACATTAAGATAAATGCCTGAAGGGGTTTGTGGTGGGAATTTTTCACCTTTAGTGAAAACCCATAGAATCATCAGAGCAGGATTTTAATGGCCCATTTTTTTCAAGGATGTGTATGCAATCATCAGGAAATGTATTCATTGCCAAGAAAATTATGGGAGAATGAGAAGGGCTGTTATGCCATTGAAAACAATTTCAGTGGAGAGCCCTTTTATGCAACAAATATTAGATGTTGTTGGCCCCGTAAACCCAAAATCCAACAAAGTCCATGCATATATATTAACATCTATAGACTATTTAACCAAATGGACAGAAGCTATGGCATTGTAAATATTCAACTCAAAGAAACTCATTCAATTTATGAAGGAAAACATATTATGTAGGTTTGGAGTCCCTGAGAAGCTCATCACTAACAATGGGTCTATCTTTGTTGGTTCAAAATTTACAGATTTGTGCAGAAGGTTCGACATATTGATGGGCTAGTCCTTGAACTATTAACCTCAAGGAAATGGTATAGTTGAATCAACCAACAAGTCATTGATTCAAATCCTCAAAATGATAGTATCAACAAACCAAATAAATTGGCATAAGAAGTTGAAATATGTTCTATGGGTCAATAAAATAATGTCGAAGAACAACACAAATAATTCCCCATATTCTTTGGTATATGTAAGTGACGTTAGGCTCCCTATACATTTGGAATTTAACACATTGGAAATAGCTACCATGATATAGGATGAAGATTGAGTGACCCCTGTACATGCACGTTATTACTAGTTGATGCAACTAGAAGGACATCAGGAAGAAGCCGCATTGGCTATTAAAAAAAGACAGGTGGCAACGAAAAGGTATTTCAACTAGAGTTCCACAATGAAGGATTTTCATAAGAGTGAATTAGTCTTACTATGGAACAAGGTGAAAGAAAAACCATCACTGCATTCTAAATTCGATGCCCTATGGATCGGGTCCTATCAGATCAATAAAATATGTGGATTCAACTCTTATATGCTCAAGGGTGTGGATGGAATTCTAGAAAAGTTTCCCATGAATGGGTGGCATCTCAAACATTATTTTCATGAAGAACTCATCTACCTTCACGACCTTTGTACATATTCTCTCCATTGTTCATATTGTCTTTTCTTTGTTTCTGTCTCTTTTTGTCCTTGTAGGTATTTTTCTCTTTTTTTTGGGTATTTTTTTTCTTTTGACTCCATCTCCCAATGGATTTAGGCTTTCTAGATTCTCAATAACCTGCAAGGGGTCACTATCTTGCAGTTGGACCCGAATGTTGATACGTTTTAAATCTTCTACCCACATATGTTTTTCCCTTTGCAGGTTCCCACTTCTAAACCTCCTAGTTGTACGTATGTGGGGTCACACTACCCTTGTCAAAATCCCCTCACATCAAACCTAATTCTACCATGCAGAGGTGGGATATGGAATCCTCATAAAATACCTGCATCCTGCATCCTCACAACTTGCAAACCCACATACCCACATATCTGCATACCTGTGACCCACAAACCTGCATACCCACATCCATGCGACTTTCATATCACATTCCCACGACCTGTATGGCACATTATACTCCCAATTCCCGCACCTGCATGCCATGTAATCATACGCCTATCTTCCACATGGGACATGGTTGGTTTTCCAAAGGTTAATCCAAGCATATCCATCTCACAGATCCCACATGATAGAATGACTGTGGTTAATTAATGAAGATTAATCCTTGCACATTTCCCTTGATCATTGTGTATGTAAATAACAATTACCATTTATTAAGAAACATGCACCAAACGTATGAAGGGGAAAATTTGAACAATGAATTGGCTCTTAATTTGTGTTTAAGGGTACCTATTAGACAGAGAATCAAGGTTATACACATAATCTTCACACTCATGCAAGTGCATTGAAAGGGGAAAAAGATGGCAAACAAGAAGAAGAAAGAACCATTTTGTGGAGACATAGTGAATTCATTGGCTTGTGAATGTAGGGATTTTCAGTGGTCTATAGTGTATAAGTGGTATTTTGAGTTATCTCATAAAGGCAATCTCATAAACAAAGCCTGGATGTTGAGAATAGTGAAAGATGGATGCATGCTCGAGACATTCGATTTCATAGAACTAGATATCTGGAGCGCAAAGAGATTCAATTTAAAGCATCGATTCTTTCAGGTCAAGGAAAGCGAAATAAATCCTTTCCCTTTAACATCAAATACTTTCAAAATGATGCCACACCTCCCAACACCAGACAAAGCCTGGAAGTTTTCAGAAGCTAATTCCTTTTTGGATGCCAAAGGTGGTGGCATCAACTTACTCAAGGAATTTCTAGTCCAACCCATGGTTGGACCCTCGAACATCAACGAAATCAACACATGCCTGTTGGCTCAACATTTGAATAATTTGTTTATCTTGCGCGACTGGTGGATCAAGACTCAATGGCATATATTCCCAAGTATGTCCTATATGTCCTTTATTACTTAGTAAATATGAGTGCCATTTTTTATTGGGCCCAAGTCATCTCGAATGAGATCTCCCATCAATTGTCTAATTTCATTAAGACCAAGAGGTTCTACATCACCTCTTATTTGGTCCGAACTCTTTCCTACTATAATAAATTTGAGGGCATTCCCCCAAAGGAAAATATCAATTTTGAGGAAGACCATATTCAATTATGTTATCCCACACTCTGGAAGCACAAGGATACATTTTGTTTTTACTAAATCCAAGATTCCTTCACCAAGGAATGCATAAGCATGCTCACAGGGACTGAGCTGTCCAGGGTCACAAAAGTGGCCATGGAGTTTCTCAAGGGGAAATGAGTGTGTGTATTTGAAGAGCAATTCACATACATAAGGCTCTTTAGTTTTGAAAGGAAACCATTGTTTCTCCCTCAATTTGCGTGTGACATATTTTTTGCATATGAGTTGTGCAAGAAATACAAGACACAGTCCTTGTTCTTTGACAAGAAGAGGAAGCGGTCATTTATTCCCATGCCATTTAATATTTTTGGGATTACAATCAAAAGTTCGTCAAGTCTCATCGAGATGGCAGGGTTCTTTGAATCCTTTAATTTGAAAGAAGCAAAATCCCTCAAAGGATTTGATATTGAAGGTATTTTTGCAACCCATATGTTAGCAATTGGTCACTCCTCAGTTTTTAATAGGGTGCAAAAAATTTCAGAAGGAGGGGATGAAAATTACGCCCAAGAGAAAGAAACAAGTTGTTCACGAAGATGCGAACACTGAGGTGGGTTAACATGTTTGTATAGTAGAGGTCTCTCCCTTGGAAGGGGACAAGCAGTCACGCCATAGATAGAGGGGCCGATCCATATCCAATGCTGAGGGTGGCATAATGCATAACCTCCACAAAATCCCCTCTTCATGCCACAAATATCAGGAGAGCAATGCAAGCGGAAAGGAGAGTAAGGAGGGGTGTGTAGGTGATGGAGATGGTTGATACCCCCTCGATACCAATTGAAGGCAACACATACATTGAACCCTGTTCCCAAAAGAGAAAATGAACCCATATGTAAGTGTTTTTCCAGATCCCAATATGTGAGACCAAATAATAAAATAATTGTATTTCTTGAATTATTAAAGCTTCCATAATGTATTCTTCTAGAGAGTTCTCCATTATTCTATCTTCTTCTATGAGAGCCTATATATGTATTCTCGCTCTCACATAAAATGTACAAGCATGAGTAGATCAAGAAGAAGGTGTAGAGATGAAGCAGAAGGAGTAAAGCTGAAGCTTGATGTATTTATTTGCTAATAAGAAATTAAAGGATGATCCTTTTCGCGTGGATTTTCCCTGCTGGGTTTTCCACGTAAAATATTTGGTTTTCTATTATTATTTCATTGTCATTTTTCTTATTAGTTATCTTAGATATGTCTGAGTGTATTTTAGATCTAGATCTTTTAGCTTCAGATCTATTCATGTGGTTTATAGATCTATATAATTATGCTTCAGATCTATTCATGATAATATCAATCTATATACTTGTGCAATAGATCTATAGAATTTTATTTTAGATCTATTGTTGACCATTGTTTTTAATCTATCATTAACAAGAATCTGGATGCCTCGCATACTTTCATGGATCAAAGTTCCAGGGGCATAGTTCATGGATGCCCCCAAGAGTTTTGAGGACCTTTGAATCAATCCAAAATCTTGAAAATTTTTAAATGAACTCAAAATATGTCTTCTCTACTTTTTTTTTGCTTCATCGAATTCCAACGAAAATGATGTTTCCCAAATAGTTTTGATTAAATATATCCTTAACTTTATAACTATGTAATGCAAAAGATGTATAACGATGAAGTCAATGTAACTTTTTCCAATTTAGATTGTGCCAACTTGATTTATGAATTGTAGGTTACACCACTAAACCATTTTATTGTGATGTTCTACCCTTATAATCACTTAATGAAAAGTGCACAACTTTATCCATGTTGCTAGCAACACTAGGTGAGTGTTTTGTGCACCTATAAAGTTATGAAAATTGTGCTACTTTGCTTCCACATATTTGAAGGAATGCACCTCTCTCTCTCTCTCTCTTTTAATCTATGACTACTAGCATAAAGTAAAAACTTTATTTCCTTATAAAAAAGGAAAAACTGAAAACTTCATAAATAAATTATTTGAATTTAATACAAACTCAATGGTATTATCAAGTGAGATGATTCTCAAAAGATCATTATAAAATGATATGCTTGAGAAAAGTTCTATTATAAAAATATGGTTTTAAAAATTAAATTCATTCTTAAAAAAAACCACCTTCTAATTAGCATCACTCTCAAATGAACCTCCAATATGCTAGTTCAAAAATGAATATCCAAAAACGCTAAAATTAAACAAAATTAATGGAATTCCAAATATTCACAAAGCTACGAACCCTTCAATGATGTTGTCATGGATTTAATGAATCCCAAAAAACACCCCTCCTATTACCATTGGTATGTATATTCATGAGATAAGGGAGAGTCAACCCAATTTGTAAATAATCACTTCCAACCAATTAGAAGAAGGAAGACACTTGATTTTAGCATTTATTAGCATGGAATTAATGATAAGAAATAAACAACAAATAAATGATTTTTCATAGGATTTATCAGTATCGAATTAATGAAATGAAAGACACTTTGGTCTTGGAGTACGATTTAACAATTTTTCTGATTGGTTAAGAGTTCGTCTTTTTCAGTCTAAGACCCAAAAGGATTTAGTGGAAGTGAAAATCTACCCTCCTTATGGATCATTTCAAGTAGTGATTTTCCTTGAATAATGATGATGAATCAACCCACATTCATGGATAAAAGCCTCAATAGTGAAAATCTACCCCCTTACAAACCACTAATTGGTCATTGAAGTGATGTTATTTTCCTTAAATAATAGTGATGAATCAAATCTCATGCATATAAGCCACAAATAATTTTAAAAGTAAAAATTAAAAAAACCATCATTATCCAAAAACATATTTAGAAATAAAACATTTATCTTTGAATATTTTCAAATAAAAAATTCAAATTTCAAATTTTGGCTTAACAAAGGTATAATTAAAAATCTTTTATATCATGTTAAAAATCAAATATTATTGCATCAAACAATGGTCTCAATTTTGAATTTTAGTTACGCCGAAGA
>ML800067.1:15598-33270 GCA_009831015.1 Picea engelmannii
GAATTTTTTCAATACTTCCATGATCTCCTCTTTTAAACCATCCAACTTTGCCTCCAACTTAGCTTCCATCTCTTGTAGTTCATATTTTGTTACTATATTCTTTTGTAAATCATTTATGTCCCTATGCATTTCTTCACCTTCATCAAGAGTCCAAGTGGGATTGTCTGGAGGCTTATTTGGTGTAGAAGTTCCCTTTTTGGGTGGCATGTTGACCAAATATCACTTTTGAACCTTGATTTTGAGGTGGTTCTGCTATACAATATTTCTTCTATTGTATCTCCCAAGTTTCGGGCCTTCTGGCTATGAAACTTTATTTTATGTAGTTCTCTGATATTTCTTCTCTGCAATGCCACATGTCTGATGAAAATTGTATGTGCAAAGTGGAATTTAAGGTAACTTCCTCACAACTTGCTGATTTTTTTCCTTTCTAGGAGATCTCACTTGTATAGCGCGCCCTGCACAAAATAATTGATATAAAATTCTGAAAATCGTACCATAAATACTACAGACTATCCACTATCCAATGAAACTAGTCCCACTCTATTTGGATACTCTAGGAAGAAGTTATGATTGTTTTACTTGGAACACCTTCTTGATACTAGTCAGATACCCTATGTTCCATAGGGTGTATCTACAAATGTAAGATGACCCAGAAGATGAAATTTTTACCAAAGATACCTTACTAATTTATGCGAACATCCTTTGGAGTTTAGGCTCTGAAACGTTACATAAATTTTTTTATAGTGAAAATTACGCAATGACTTAGTTCATGATTATTCCAGAACCCTATCTTGTACATGATGTATCTCTGAAAGTATTAGGCCTCAGGAGTTGAAATTTTAACCCAACATACCTTGATCCATCTACTAAATATCCTCAAAGACGTTCCTTTTGAAACATTGTAGAAAACAATTTATAGCAAAAATTCCAAGGCTTCTCAGATGTAGTAGCGAAACCCCAGGACCTTGAGCTATGATACCATATGTAAAGAACCAAATATCAATATTGCATAGAAAAACCTTAGAAAAAGTACTCAACGCCTTGAAAAAGAGATAATTTTAGACAATAAGCCTTTTCGAGGGGGAAACCTCCTTTTACCCGACTTAAATGTTCAAGTACAAGATGATTCCAAATGAAAATGTCTCCTTAGTATATATAGGATACTAGGAGGTATAATTACAACTAATGGAATAAAGCGGACATAAATAAAATAACATTACTAATGTAATATGCCCCAATTAAGGGGTAATGTGCCAATATTAGGGCTTAGCAACTTTTTCTTATATGTCTTGAAGAATTACATTCATTGGAAGCACCAACTTCCTTTGTTTTCTAGCTGCAACTGGAAGGAGGCTCCAACCCCTAGTTTCTCAGGATACAACCCGAGGGAAGCTCCAACTCCCCAATTCTTTGGCTACAACTAGAAGGAGGCTACAACCCCTATGTTCTCCTGCTAATACCATAAGGTGGCTACAACCACCTATCCTTGCCTCGTCTAACCACCCTGATGTAGAAGTAGAATGATGGAACCACTGTCACACTATCACTGTGAGATATATTGTTGTAAACCTATACCAATCAACCTACATCAAATAACCTATACCAATAACTTGAACCATGCATCAACCATGCATCAACCTGTACCTCAACCTGTACCATAAACACGTGCATCAAGCATGCACCAACCTGTACCTCAACCTCAACCGAAATCCCTCATCAATTTCATCACCCAAATCTAATTTGTAACTCTATAATATACCTAGTGTATATGATCACATACCGGCAAACCTTCCTTAACTTTAACAACAAGAGACTAACATTTTCATCAAACTTTACTTTAGTCTCACATCACTAGTTTTGGATTAGTCAACAACCCTAACTTGAAATAATCATAACTATGTACCTGTCATGAATACATATATGAAAATAGTACACAATGTTCTTCAATGTGTTTTATGAAATTCCTCCAGATGGCACTACTTGGAACCTCTCAGAAAAGGAGTTGTAGAAAAAATGGCACACCTTGTTGAATTTTGGCTTATTCTAGAGAGCGAAATTGTAGAGCGTTTCCCACACGGAATATTTGTTGTATGGATCCAAAAATTGTACACAGAATACTACAGAATGTACTCTAACCAACACATTTGGTCTTACTAAATTTGGATCTGTTATGAATAAGTTATGATGTTTTTACCCAAAACACCTATTTTAGACCAGTTTCATGACTAGCCACAAATGCTATTTTCCACAGAGTGTAACTCCAAAAGTACAACGACCCAGAAGATGAAATTCATACCACAACTACTTGGATATGTTTCCTCAATGACCTCCTAATTTCATGGTCTGAATCATTCTAGAAAAAATGTTATTGTGAAAATGGTGAGATGACTTGTAAATAATATACCTTAGAAAATATCATCAAAAGAATTTATCCTCCCTTGAATTTCAGCCTTCTTTACTTCACATTCCCTCTGAAATTCGGCTTAGATATCCTTTGGTTACCTCATTTACCTGTACATATTCAATATGATCAAGTGTGATTGAAATGAGAGAGCTATTCCGCTTATTTATACTTTCATCTAGCTTCCTTAGAAACATCTTCTAGACCACTTTGTCCACATATGCAATTAGCCACTTGACTACTTAACCCATTTTTCTCATTTTAGGGTTAACCTTCTTATAACCACTTTCCATAATTATAAAGTTCTCCATTTACTTTATTATTTAAATAATCCTCCTTGACTTTGTCACTTCACTTTATTATTTAAATAATCCTCTTTGACTTTGTCATTTCACTTTATTATTTAAATAATCCTCTTTGACTTTGTCACTTCACTTTATTATTTAAATAATTTCTTCTTTGCAAGCACTTTGACTTCTTTGGCCTTTTGGGACTTCAAGCCAACATATGAGGGTCCTCCAACTTCGTAAGGCCATAACTCTCAAACTGTGAGGAGTTATGTGACGTTCTACATACCACAAGAAATGACATGACATGTACTATCGATATAGAATAGTCTTACCTGCAAATATATCAAAAATCATACCATTATACATAAAACAAACTTGGGTCCATTACCCAAACCTTTGTGCTACCGAAATTCACTACCGAACTTTCTTCAAGGGTTGACATCAATGACAACCAACCCAATTAATAAACAATACCCTCCTTTGGCATTGATGGACACACTTTGATGCAATATTGAAATCATATCACTCATGCTCCCCATGGAAGCATGCCTGCATCTCTATGACCAACGCTCCCCATAGAACCATGCATTTTTCCTATGCATATGATAAATCTACCCCCCTTTGTCATCAATGACATAGGTATCTTTCCATTCGGGTCTACTCCCTCTAACTGAGTCGTCTAATCTCCCAACCTAAACTGTCCTCTTTATGGTGCTTCCTCATGTACATCTAAGACATATAAGATAAGCATTAAAAAAACATTCATTTGTGAGTAGAAATAACTCCAAGTCTCTGGAAAATATACTCAAAGGATTCCCGTGGAAACGGTTTTGTAAAGATGTCTGCCGCTTGTTATTTTGTGCCCACATATTCAAATTTGATGTTCTTTTCTGCAACCTGTTCCCGTAGAAAGTGATACTTGATTGGAATGTGCTTTGTCTTGGAGTGCATCACCGGGCTCTTTGAGATACTGATAGTGCTTGTATTATTACAATAGATTGGAGTGGGCTCATCATACTCAACCTGTATATCTGTCAGAGTTTGTTTCATCTAGAGAACCTGTGTACTACATGGTGTTGCTGCAATATACTCTGCCTTGGCTGTAGATAAAGATATTGATGATTTTTTCTTACTTATCCATGATACTAAACACTCACCCAAGTAGAATGATGCTCCACTGGTGATTCATCGGTCATCAATGCAACCTACCCAATCTGCATCTGTGTAGGCAATAAGTGATAGATCATGTCCTTTTGGATACCATAATCCAAACTCTTTTGTTCCTTTGAGATATATGAAAATGCTCTTCATTGCTAATACATGTGATTCCTTTGGTGCTTCTTGAAATCGTGCCACCTTTCCAACTTCCTGCATTACATCTGGTCTAGATGCTATCACATATAGTAGGCTACCAATCATTGACATGTATTGCCTCTGATCTGTAGACTTTGAATTATCATCTTTACTCAACTTGCAACTGGTTTGCATGGGAGTGATAACTGGTTTACAATCTTCCATTCTGAACGTCTTTAGAAATTACATGATATACTTGGTTTGAGAAATAAAAATTCCTTGGTTGCTTTGACGTATCTGAAGACCCAGAAAGAACGATAGTTCTCTAAGTAATGACATTTCAAATTCATTCTGCATGTCCTTTGCAAATTTCTGGCTTAACCTGTCATCAGTACTTCCAAAAATAATATCATTAACTTAAATTTCAATTAATAAAATAATATCTTGAGTTACCTTGATATAGAGGTTGTTGTCTGCACTTCCTTTTATGAACCCTACCTGCTGTAGATATTTATCCAGTCTAGAGTACCATGCTCTAGGAGCCTGTTTTAGACCATACAAGGCCTTCTTTAATTTACACACATAATCTGTGTTCCTTGACAACTGAAATCCTTTTGGTTGTTCAATGTAGACTTCTTCAATTTCCCCATTCAGAAAAGATGATTTTACATCCATTTGATACACTTTAATATTTTTGGAGAATGCATAAGCTAAAAGCAATCAGATTGCTTCCATTCTAACAACTGGGAAAAATTTCTCTTCAAAGTCGATTCCTTCAACCTATACATATCCTTTACATACCAATCTAGCTTTGTTCCTTGTAACTTGTCCATCTTCATTCAATTTATTCCTGTATACCCACTTTGTGCCGATCACATACTTATCCTTTGGTCTTGGAACCAATTCCCGAGTGTTATTTTTCTCTATTTGATCCAATTATTCATCCATGGCCTTATTCCAAAATTCATCCTTGTTGGCCTCTTCAAAACAGGTTGGTTCAATTGTAGATGAGACTACTAGGTGCATTTGTTCTGGTGAACATATTTTTCTTCTAGTCTCAACTCTTGCATCTTTGTTTTCGATAATATGATCTAAAGGATGATTATTCTGTACTCATCTGCTAGGTGTCTTTGGAGGCACTTCCTGAACTTGCTCTTCTACTTTTGTCGGATCCTCTTCATCTTCCACTTCTACTTCTTTTTCATCTTCTGCTTCTTCTTCGTAAATTTGTTCCATTGATTCATTTTCTTCTTCCTTTAATTCTTGTCTACATGTTTCATCAATTGTTACGTTGATGCTTTCCAAAACTTTGTTCAATCTCAAGTTGTAACACTTGTATTCTTTCCTTATACTTGAGTAACCAACAAGTACTCCTTTTTCCACACGATAGTCAAACTTTCCCATTCTTCCATCTTCTCTTTTGATGTAGCATTTGCTTCCAAAAACTCTGAAGTGCTTCAGATTTGCTGGTCTTCCTTTCCATATCTCGTAGGGTGTTTTGTTAGTGTTGTTTCTAAGCATTAGTTTGTTGTGAATGTGAAATTTTGTATGCACTGCCAGTGTCCAAAAGATATCTGTCAATTTGGAATTCATTAGCATTTTTCGAGCCATTTCCTGTACTGTCATGTTCTTTCTTTCAACAACTCCATTCTGTTGAGGTGTCCTAGCAACAAAAAATTGCCTTTTTATTCCATGCCTGCTCCAGTAGTCCATAAATTACTTTGAGGTGAACTCTCCTCCATTATCAGATCTCAAACATTTGATTTTTGAATTCATTGCATTTTCAACCATTTCCTTGTAGACCTTGAAGTTTTCAAAAGCTTCTGACTTATTCCTGAGAAAAAAAACTGCAATCATTCTTGTATAATCATCAACTAATAACATAAAGTATTTCTCACCTTTTAAACCCTTTGTTGTAGTTGGTCCAAATAGATAAATATGCACAATCTCTAGTGGTTTTGTCGTTGAATATTCTTTTGATTTAAACTTGGTCTTTGTTTGCTTTCATTGTTGACAATGCTTGCATAAAGTGTTGGTTGGTTTCATGATCCGGGGAATTTCTTGAACTGCTTCCCTTTTGCTAACTTTGACAAGGTTATCAAATTGTCTGTGACCCATTCTTCTGTGCCATAGCCAAATTTCATCTTCCTTTCCTTGGCAACACTTTTCATTTCCAATTTCACTTAATACATATATGTTGCTTGAAGTTCTCGCAGCTGTTGCAATAAATTTTCCTGAACCTTCTTTTCTTATCTCGCACTTTTGTGAATCAAAAGTAACTTTATGATCTTGGTCACACATTTGAATCACACTAAGAAGATTATGTTTCATATCTTCTACTAGTAGAACATTTTCTACCTTGGTATTCTTGTTCCGAATTCTGACTATGCCTTTTCCAATGATTTTAGTTGAATCATCGTTTCCGAAGGAGATTGATCCATCTCTTTCCTTTCTTAATGTAAGAAACCTGTCTCTATCACCTATCATTTGTTTTGAACAACCACTATCAACATACCAACCAAATTTATTCTGCTTATCTTGTAGAGAGAGTGTGCATTCTTCATTGCTATACTGATTCTGCTTTCTTATCTATGTCCTTTTCTGAGGTTCCTGTCTGTGATTGTTGTTGTTTTGATGTGGTTCTCTAGGAGGGACTATCATTCTACAATCTTTGGCCATGTGTCCAAAGTTGTTACATTTGTAACATTCCACTTCAATGCTCAAAGATTCAAACCTGTTGTAATTTCTTCTCTGTGTTTCACTAGGCCTTTTTGGATAACCCTTTTGTGTATGACTTTCAAAGTTGTTTATATTCCTGTTGTTAGCTCTGCAATTCATAGCTTAATGTCCAAAATTATTACATGCATAACATAAACCAAAAAAGATAGTTTGATACCCAGGAGTTGAATATCTTCTAAAAGGAGATACTCTTATGAATCCTTCTTCTTCTTGAGGCCTATTTGTTTTTGTTGGTCATTGATTATTAAATCTGAATTTTCTCGATGGAGGAGTGTCCCTGTAATTTTCTTTGTAGGCCTTCCCATCCCATTTGATTGTTTCTGCATATCTTTTTGGATATGTTTCTTGTTTTGTTGTTTTGGAGCTTGATCCCTTTTCCGTCTGATTTCATCCAAGTCCGGACTTGTTATGGTGAGGTTTTTGACTGTTGATAATGTCATTCAAAAATTTTGATTTGTTCTGCATATTTTTCTTTTGAAGATCCTTTCTTAATGTGACAATTTCTTCTTCCAAATTTCCAATGAGCCCGTCTCTTCCTTCTAGTTGTTCTTTGAGTGCTTCTTCAATTATTTTATCTTCTTCAACTTGAACCTTCAAATTTGTGATCATTTGTTCTAGTTCGTGAGTGTCTTATTTCTTGTCAAGTTCTGCTTGTAGTTTCTTGTTTTTCTTCTTTTCTATTTTGATAACTTCTATGGCACACAACAATTCTTCTCGGTAGTCAACTGCTGCCTCTTCATATTCTTCTTCAGAGTCTTCTTTATTAGATTCTTCTACTGCCATGAATATAACTCTTTTTGTCTCACTGTCACTGAATTTATCTTTATTTGATGATGAGATGTATTCTTTGGTGCATAATCTTTTCTTGAAAACTTTCTTTGTGGTTTTTTTCCCTTTATATGTTTGTTTTCTATTTGAGTAACCTTTATCATTTCTCTTTTTCTTATGAGCACATTTGTTAGCAAAATGACCAATACCATCACAATTAAAACAAATCAAATGAAACTTACCTCTATACTTACCGTTGGTTCCCTTGTTCAATCTTCTAACAAGGTTGGTCGCTTCTTCATCATCTACCGAGACATCACTCCTACTGCTATGTTCTTTTTCTTTTTTCTTTCCCTTTTTCTTTGACCTTTTGTATGATTTGAAGGCTACTTCTTTTATATCTGGATTTTCTTGTTCAGTTCTCATTTCATATGTTGTGAATATTCCATGTAGTTCATCCATGCTTATTGAGTTTATATCTGCTCTTTCTTCTAGTGTTGATTTATTAGGGTCAAATCTCATATGAAGAGATATTAGTACCTTTTGAACAATTACAGATTCTTTGATTTCTTCTCCCAATCCCAAGATTGCATTTACTATTTCATTGACTTGTAAAAAGTAAGCTGCAATATTCTCATCTTCCTTCATCTTTAGTTGTTTGAACTGGCCTCTGTAAGTTTGAAGCTTTGTTTCTTTGACTTTTGAATCTCCTTTATAAATATTTTGAAGTTTGTCCCAAATCTCTTTAGTGGATTTACAATGTGCAACTTTGGTGAATATTGATTCTCTAAGACCATTCGGAAGTGCATTTGTGGCTTTGGAATTATTTTGACCAAGTTTCATTGCTTTGTCATTTGTTGGTGAAACTAATGGTGTTGTGTATCCATCTACAATTGATTGCCAAATTTCAAATCCCTGTGCCTATATATATGTCTTCATCCTTATGCTCCAAAATGCATACTTCTATCCATCAAAACGTGGTCTTCCATTTTTATACATGTTCTTTCTCTCCATGATCTACCTTTCAGTGGTTAAACTGATTTTTGAAGGAGCCTGCTTTGATACCAATTGTTGGATTACTGAGAGGGGGGGGGGTGAATCAGTAATAGAGAAATCTAATCCTTTTTAACCATATAATGTAAGTGTTATATCAATGTAGCATTATCATCCAATATTTGAAGAGTAAATAAACAATGAACAAATGAACAATCATACACATACACAATACACCAATGTTTTTATGTGGAAACCCAAAGCGGGAGAAAACCACATAATTATTTTTCTTATATGTCTTGAAGAATTAGATTCATTGGAAGCACCAACTTCTTTTTTTTTCCAGCTGCAACTAGAAGGAGGCTCCAACCCCCTAGTTTCTCAGGCTACAACCTTACAGAAGCTCCAACTCCCCAATTCTCTGGATACAACCAGAAGGAGGCTTCAACCCCCTATGTTCTCCAACTACAACTGGAAGGTGGCTACAACCACTTGTCCTTGCCCCGTCCAACCACCCTGATGTAGAAGTAGAATGATGGAACCACTGTCACACTATCAGTGTGAGATATACTATTGTAAACCTGTACCAATCAACCTGCACCAGAAAACCTGTACCAATAACCTGAACCATGCATCAAACTGTACCTCAACTTGTAATCAAACTGTGCCATAAACAAGTGCATCAACCATGCACCAACCTGTAACTCAACCTCAACCAAAATCCCTCATCAATTTCATCATCCAAATAATATATTTAAACAAAGAGAAATGGTGTTTAGAAACATCATTACGACATTACACAATATAAGAACATTATTTATATTCTCATCATTAGATCGATCCATAGACCATCTATTTTATACCCTTGAGTGCATAACCAATCTCCTTAAAACAAGGTTGATATATTCAACTTTGATCACTCAAGGTGCCTCCAAATGATTAGGTGGATCTACATTTACTGTGCCTATTTGGTTCTATTTCGATAGTCTTAAATTGCAAATCTTTCTGCACACAAGTTAAAGGGCCTACAATGGATTAGTGTGCTTCTGGAATGCTATCCAACATTGTGCCAATTAGAGTGCCAAAATAGATCACAAAGCTCTCTCTAGCTCAAGTTGGGTTTACACATTCCAACACTCCCTCTTATACACAACTTGGATGATTCAAGAGGTGACATTATCTCAACACCCCCTGTAATGAAAACTTCCTATAATGACAACTTCTTGAAGCCCAAGCAAATATGAAAGTTTAAGAAAATTTTGTTATGTTAATAACTTAGTAAAAATATTAACAATATGATATTCTATGTTGCAATAAACATAAGACATCACGTTCTCCTATAGCATATCTGTGAGATATTTCACAAGAAGCTCAATGTGCTTCATCTTACTATGTGCAACATGGTTATGAGCCACTTGCATTGCACTCTAATTGTCACAATACGTTGTAGTGGATTCCATTTGAGGAAATCCAATGTCACTTATAAGGTTGTGAATCTATACTACCTTGGTTCCACCATTCACCACTCTTCTATATTTAGCTTTGGTGTTATATAAGAAACAAACTTGTTGCTTCTTACATGACAAAATAATCAAACCATCTCCAAGATAAAACACATATTGAGAAGTCTACTTCTCATCATTCACATAAATAAACCAGTTAAATAATGTATATATAACTAATATATTTGAATCTCTACTGAAATACTCAATGCAAAGTTGATACATGCCTTTAACATACCAAACAATTCTCTTTGTGGCCTTAATATGGTTGTCCTTTAAATCTTGCATGAACCTGGAGACCAAACTAACAACAAAAGCAATATCATGTTTAAATACATGCACTACCAACAAGTTGCCAATACATAGTAGCATCAACCCTCAAAGTGTCACAATCCTTAGTCAACTTAACTCCAAACCGATCAGGAGTAGAATAGGGATTACAATCTTCCATATTAATTTTTTTAAGTGACCCAATGTACAATTAGGCTCATAGATGAATATAACATCATCCAACTATGTAACTTGAAAGCCAAGAAAGAAATTAAGTGGACCCAAGTTTGTCGTCTCAAATGTATCCTTCAACTACACCTTTAAACCAAAAACTGTATCACCATTATTCTTATCAATAATCAAGTCATCAACATATAACACAATGAATAGAACTACATCATTCAAATGTAGTACATAAATACTGTGATCTAATTCACAATGCTTGAAACCATGACCAAGAAATAAATTATCAATCTTCTAGTATTATGCCCATTTGGCACTTATTTCATACCATACAAATATTTCTTTAGTATAAATACAAGATGTTCATCATGTATAAAAACCATGGGTTTCTCTAAACATATGATATATCTCATTAGTGAGATCCCCATGTAAGAAGGGACTCTTTATATCCATCCGATGTAACTCCCAACCAAAACTAGCAACATAGAATGATAAACTCATATATAATTCAACTTAGCTATATAGGAAAAAAAGTGTTTGTGTGGTTAATACCTTCTTGCTAAGAAAAAACCTTCACTACCCAATTCATCAACGATGTGCCTATGGCCCTTCTGTCTCATCAACATATATGCTTCTATGGAAATTTGAATTCATGGTTTGTGTAAGCAGAGATCACACTTCTGTTCATATTTGGATTTAATACTTGGATGCAAAATGTGTCCAAGACCATCAATGAAGGAAATGCTAAGTGGACGGATTTAATCATCCAACAGTGAAGAAAAATGTTGAGGGGAAAATTTATATGACCAACAGTGAAGAAAATGTTCTTTGGATGAATTTAGTAGCTCAAAAATGGAGAAAAATGACTAGGGCAATTTAAAGCATTCAACATGAGATTAAAATGACTAGGGGTGAATTTAAACACTCAACATCATAAAAAAATGAATTGGGGCGGGTTTAGACTCTCAACATTAGAGAAAAACGATCCGAGGGAAAAAGGAAGATGACTAGCTAAAGAAAAAAGACCTAACAATTTTTACCTTCGACCAAATTCTCAATTGAGATTCCTAGCACTGACAAAAATTCCTAGAGAGGTGTAAATTCACCCAGGCATAAGTAAATTTGCTCGGCAACAAAAAAAATCCCAAAGGAGTGAATAAAATTTGTGGGTGAGTGGAACCTCATTCAAAAAGACAAAACAAAACTCAAAGAGGATTGAGCTAATGAAGCTTTCATCTACTATCTGGAACAAAAATTTCAAGCAATAAAACCCAAACCATAACCACAATATACCTCACAAAGTAGATTGCACCCACATAGTATAAACAACAAAGATTTATTTTGCTCTAGAAATTCATTACAATGGGTAAGCTATGCATTCCCAGAAAACTCATGCATTGTTACTCACGAAAATAAATGTAGATTTCCGTGGCTCATAGATTCCTTCCCTCATCGTTGACAAACTCCTTGACTCCTTCATCCACCGACCTTCAAGTAGGATACACTCTTCGAGCTCTCATATATGCAAACTTCCGAACTTTTCCTTGTCTCTCTCTGTTTCCCCCTTCTCTACAACCTTCATTATTTTAATGTGTTGCCTTTGGAAGGCCAACCATCACATGGTTCATTTCCATTTCCATTTTTTCCAAAAGAAAGACAAAATTAAAAGAAAACAAATAATTGCAAGTTTATTATAGGTTTACAAAATAATTTAGTCAAGGATCCAATTCCGGTCACACCTCCCCATTTGTAGGATTTTGGTCCCCAAAAGCTTAAAATCCTTCATTTTACTTCTTCTCCTATCATTAAGCAGACTCCGACAAATATCAAAGAAAGGATGCCTCTACTATAGGATGGAACATAAGAGTTGAGTAGGTGCTACCTTTGGAATAACCCTGTTGTGGTTCTCATTGCTATGAATGAGATTCACTGTTGCGATAATCATTGGAAAATCACTGCTTTGGGATGCAATTTCCAACAGCTCCTCTTTCCCCTTGACCTTGAATCTCCAAGATTTCTGTTTGGCTATTTGGTTCTTGGGATGGATTTCTAGGTGAAGCCTCTAACATTTGGCCTCCCAATGTCCAGTCAATTTGCAGTACTGGAAATAGTTCTTGCATGGGTTGCTTGGCCTTCTAGAGTGCCAACAATCTCTAGCCTTATGACCCATTTTATTGCAATAGAAACAAAATGTGCCATACCTCTTCATTTTGTGATGATGCTTGCTGACTTGGTTTCTTGGTCCCCCAAGAGTTGGAACAAATATGGATGGTGGAATCATCTCTTTGTTTCCCTCTTATAAGCTTCTGTAAGCAGATTTGAGTGCCTTGTTGCACATGGATTGTTTTCTGGTTCCTATTTCCATGATGAAAGTGTAAGTTTTAAACTTGCGAAGTAAAGCAATGCATATAGATTCTTAAGCAAGATAAATTAATCAATGGCTCATACACAAAGTGCACATAGATTTTATACCGAAAACCCTCAACCTGGAAAACCTTTCTAATATTCATTATGTCGAATTTCACCATTCACCATACAACATATACAATGTTTTTAGGTATTCCGTAGATATGCACCCACACACACACATGCAAAGAATATAATACATACCCAACAGAAAGTTGTTCGAGCTGCACTTTTCCTGGCTTCTTTTCCACTAAATCCTAGACCTTCATGCTTGGGCCTCTATTGAGCGACAATGGGAACCAAAATCCCTTTTCCTTCCTATTGGCCCTCGACTAATTTTTGAGGAAACATTGGTCGTGTTTGAACTCTTTTTGAACTTCGATAGGCTGGTTGAAGATGGAGCACCCCGACGAAGATGAGATCGTAGGATCTCACTTATTTTGTGAACCCAACAAGGGGTTCATTAGGGTTTTTGTATTAGGGTTTTGGGATGTCGGTCCATGGGTTTACCCATGATTAGGCCTTTTTGTAAGAGATGTAAAAGTATATATAGGAAGGAATGTAATGTAGAAGTAGCGAAGTATGGAAGTTTAGTGCTAGAAAGCAGTGTAAGGTGCTAAGTGAAAGAGGCAAGTATTTATGAGTTTCTTTGTGCAAATAGAGTGTGTATGTAAGAATTTGTGTGTAATAGAGAAGTTGGCTCTATGCCTTGACCTGATTTTGGGAAGGTGGATCTGGTGCTTAGTGCACATATCACATGTCCATTGTGAAGCTTGAATTTGTGGCTTAGTGCATAGGAGCAAATGAATGTAAGAGATTGAAGCCGAATAATAGAAGAAGAAGCAGTTGGTGGACATAGCCCCACGCTGGGGTGAACCACGTATATCATGTGTTGATGGTTTGCTTTGTGCTATAATGTTTATGCTGTGAAATTTCTTAGTGCATTGAATGTTATGAATGATAGATAGATATATGAATTCTTAGTGCTTTGCTTATGTTGAATGTGTTAGATCTAACTTCTGATGCTAAGTGTGATGTATATTTTATTAGTGCGCCAATATGTACTTAGGGTTTGATTTGCGATGCAACTAAAGATAATGAATTATTGGGTGTTGTCTCTAAGTACTATGCGAAGTATTATAATCATATATTTGTGTCCCATATTGGTTACAAACACTTGGGGTCCTATAACCCCCCCTGCCTCTACCTCGGGTGAGACTTCATCTACTTCGCAGGTGTTGCCAAAAGGGCCGATAGTTAGGGTTTTGTTGGTGTGATGTCGAAGCGTTGAACCCTGGGTTTTCCCTTGTGCCAACAAATGGTTCCATTGCCAGGACCTAAAACTGTGATTGTTGGGAACTGAAAGAAAAGAGAAGCTCTATGCGTAGATCTGCTGCTGTAGTGTGCAGTATCCTACTTGACTTGCGAAACTCTGTATTAAGAAAGAAACCTGATCTGAAGAAAAAGAGGTAAGATCTTGAAAAAGGTAAATCTTTGTTCTTAGATAGAATAATATAAGTGGACATTTTTGTTTTAGAAGAATGAATCTAGGTATGTTTGATAGATTATGTCCTATCCTAAAAGATAGGGTACAGTTAGAAGAAAGAGTTGATCTGAATAAATTTGATAGAACTAGAGAAAGATATGTTATTCCTATGCATAGAAATAATTTTTGGACTAATGAATGGATGCAGGAACCTAGAAATAATTTTTGCAGATTGCAGGTCCAACATTGTGATCCTAGTGCACAGTACGAGAGAAGTTGGGTAACTTACAAGAAGAAGAGAGGATTGACCTTATGTTATAACTGTAGAAGACCGAGACATCTTGCTAAGGAATGCCCTGGTGCAGGTCCTATTTGTCTATGTTGTAAAATAGTTGGTCATAAAGTTGAAGAATGTCCAAGGATGATTGCTAAAGTTGAACAAATGAACATGAGTAAAGAGAATAAGAGCATATTAGAGAATCATAAAGAGAAAGAATCAAAGAAATCTCAGACTATGCTAGTACAGTTAAAATAAGTAATAAATGATCACAAAGATGTCAGTTTATCAGAGATCTTGAAGGAAAAACAATGCATAGATACAAGAATAGGAGACTTTGACATAGATTGTGTCTTGGATGAAGAGACACAAGTGAATATTATGACAGAAAGCACTTGGGAAATTTTGGGAAAGCCTACTGTGATACCTTCATTGGAAAGAATAGGTTTTTTTAAAGGAAAGATGATAACCCTGTGTGAAAGAGTTTCTAATGTAATTGTTATCATCCATGGAACATCGACTCAAGAAAAATTTGAAGTTGTTAGGTTTGTTGAGAATCATGCCCCTTTCCCACTTTTGATAGGAAAGACGTGGATCGAGAAGGATCAGATCAAAAGGAAAGCAGAGGAAGAATCTACAGAAAAGAAAAAAACAAGAAATAAGGAATATCATAGCTAGAAGAATAGATCAACTGATGGAAGAACAAGAAGTTAGTCGAAGTAGCATAACACAAGAGAATTAGCTATCAAGGTTGAAAGAATGCAAGAAGGTTTGTAGGACCTATCCATGCAAGAATAAAGTATATCCACCCAGGAAATAGTAAGGGGAGGGATATTACCTTCGAACCCTTTGAGAGAACATCAACAAAGCGAAGCTACCATGCTAGGAGAAGATAAGAATCAAAATAGAAAGAGGAATCCAGAGACTCAGATCATAGGAAAGAAGGAAAGGAATCTCAGTAAGAAGAAATCCAATTTAGGAAAGCTATAGGAAGTTTCAGAGAAGACTTCGCAGGAGGCAGGCTTGTAGGCTCTGAACCTCGTTGGAACAACAGAACCATGTAGAACGGGACTTCGCCCCAGTGAAGCTATATGACCATTGGAGGCGACCGAACCGTTAGAACAATGATCCGAATGGCTAGGAAACACATTTATGGGAGAATTGACCGCATTTGGGACGTTGAGACCGTGCCACAATGGATCGATTCGTATTGATTGAGGCATTCCTGTCCGTTGGAGGAATCCGTTACGACGCTTTCTTACTTAACCCACCCGACGGTGCATCGAGACCGATTTTTTCTACCCATGATTATCTGAGACAGGAAACGAAGTGATTGTGTGTGTCAAAATGTGCTATCAGAACTCACCATATTGTTTTTACCCCACTATCTGCTCACCTACCCCAACTTATTTGTTAATAGTGAGAATGTCGACCGAGTACACTGAGATAGAGAAGTTTGTTGAAGAAGTTCTGAAGAAGTTTATGGCTAATAAAGCTATGTCTTAGGGAGCATAGGCATCATCAACTAAGGGACTGTAGGCTTCCCCTTCAACTGAACATCACTCGAAACATGCCGACCCTGCTACCGAGAAGCGAAGTAAGCATCGCGATGATATGGCTAATGTGAAGTAAGCATCACGACAATATGGTTAACCATGACAACATTCCACAAGAATTTGAGTATACATTGATCACCGTGTACATCCCAAAGGGGATATGCATAGAAGAAAGCCATTTGGGACAGATCCCATCATTGAAGAACAACAATTTCAATCTCGGCGATAGAAAGAAATACATGATGCTCGCACCGCATAGATATTTGATGAAGACAACTGGGAAGAAGCCTCACATAGTCTCCAAACCGTGGATTAAGGAGCTTGTGCAGTCCATAATACTCGACGAGATGATGATCCTTCACTTTGGCTAACATCAGGAGGTTAACGCTTGTGTTAAACTCCTATTTTCATGCTATCATGAAGGATATCTATGGCTCGACAAGCACATTACTGTGGATCCTGCACTGATCCACCTGATCATAGGAATGAGCATGCATGGACTTGACCCTCAACGGTTCTACCCAGGGAAGACTTTAGATTCCTCCCTGGCACAATGCATAAAGGAGGCATACGACGAAGTAGAAAAGGGAAAGCAAGGCTAGAAGGTAGCCTCCATCCAGGTTGGCACAGTGCGCCTAGCTTGTCATCTTATAGATGACAATCTTGTCAAAAATAACCGCCCCACGTAGTTCATTGGGTTTGTGGTGGACCTCGTAGGGAATTGTGTGGAGGGGATGTAAATGAACTGGGTGAGCTACCTCATCAACGAGCTCAAGAAAGACTGTCGCAAAGTGCAGGATCAAGGATACGAGTTCTATTTTAGCTGGTTGCTTGTGTTGATCGCATTTGTCACTTGGAAAATGCCAGAAGGAGATGCCTTCTTGGAGATAGAACCTTTGGAGTCATTGGCTGCAAAGTTCTCCACTCTATGGTACAAAAATGACATGTCAAAGCAGTGGAAGTCGAATGCAGTGTTTCACACCTACTATCAGCAGCTAAAGGTTTCTATTGAGTCATTCCCTCACATGACTCTATGAACATTGCACCAGTACAAACCATTAGCTAAGTTCCATGAAGATCGACATTTCATTTATATCACTACACGCATGGATGAGGGCAAGGAGTAGTTACAATCCTACTATAAGCTAACCGACGAAGATAGATCACCAAGGAATGGCCGACAGAGTTCCTTGTACAGTCAATGGTGCAGAACTCTCCAAACTTGACATCATCGGAAGCCCCTTGGTCACCCAGGATGAGCATGTCAGACAGACTAGTGTGAAGAAGAAGAACTAAAAGGAGGAATTCCAAGACATAGAGATTGATGAGGAGGACAACGCCTAAGAAGAAAGTAGACCTAGATTGCCCATGGGAGGAGGAGGAGATAAAGTAAACCAAGAAGTAGGAAGGGAAGAAGGAGAAAAACAAGGAGAAGGTGAAGCTACATCACCGAAGGACCTCCATACTGAGATAGAACCATAAAAGAAGAGGAAGTTTTCTCCACAGAA
>ML800067.1:52950-63155 GCA_009831015.1 Picea engelmannii
TGACATCAATCAATGACATCAATCAAACCAAACCATTTACATCAATGACATATGATCCAACAATCTCCCAAGTAATCAAACCATTGGCATCAATGACAACATGATCCAACAGAAGGTAACTGGTCTTGAGATTCTGGTGTTCTCAACAACCCACAGGGGGTCATTGTCCCATAGTTGGAGCTAGTTGTTGACCAAAATTTGGTCACCTATAGGTTCCTGCTCCTCGAATAATAAAAAAACAATTTATATGGGAAGATGGATTTTTTTGAAATATTATAAGTTCATTGTTTATCCCTCAATATTATCTTCACCACATATTTTTCGGATCAGAAATTTGAGTTTTTACGCTCTAGATATCCAGGTTTAAATTTTAAGCGGAAAATGACACCTCTTCCATGTGGAATAAATCTAATTCCTCAGAAACATATCCAATTGTTTTAGGCCCCAATACCCTTGTTTTATTCAACATACTACAGGATTAAAACCCCCATCTTATTTCTTCCCCTTTCTCAACACTTATAATTTTTCTCATCTTCCACCTTCTCCTTATTTATCCATACTTAGTCTTATTTTTCTCCTCCTTTCATAACTTAAACTCTCTTCCATACTCGGGTGGATTCCCACTCCTTATCCTCACCTCACCCCTCCACCACTCCATACTTAGAAATATTTCTAAGTCCTTGCAGACTCTCAGACTCACCTTCCTAACCCCCATAAGTCTGAAAGTACGCTGCCTACAAACCACCCTCCCTACCTCCGCGACCCACATTTACCACACCCCCTCACATGTTAGGGACCTAACCTAGAGAAAGTGATGTGAATTTCTAACAAAAAAACAAAAACAAATCGTGGGTGAGTGGAACCTCAGTCAACAAGAGAAAACAAAGCTCATTTATGATTGAACTAATGAAGATTTCATTTACTAACCAAAACAAAATTTTCAAGCAATAAAACTCAAACCAGAACCACAATATACCTCACAAAGTAGATTGCACCCACATAGTATAAACAACATAGATTTATTTTTCTTGGGAAATTCATTACAATGGGTGAGATATGCATGCCCAAAAAACTCATGCATTGTTACTCACGAAAATAAATGCATATTTCCATGGCTCAGAGATGCCTTCACTCATTGTGGACAAGCTCCTTGACTCCTTCGTTTACCAATCTTCAATCAGACCACACTCTTCGAGCTTTCATCTTTGAAAACTTCCCAAGTTCTCCTTATATCCCTCCATTTACCTCTTCTCTACAACCTTCATTATTTTAATGTGCTTCATTTGGAAGGCCACTCGTCACATGGTTCGTTTCCACTTCCAATTTTTCCAAAAAAACGACAAAATGAAAAGAAAACATTTATTACAAGTTTATTACAATTTAAAAAAAGAATTTAGGCAAGGATCCAATTCGGATTACTACTAATCGTACTTTGTGTCTATCAAGAGAATAATCTAAAGTGAACTTAGTCTTGTAGAGCCATTTTCATTTCACTCTATTCTTTCCTCATGGAAAAGGAGCCAATTCCCAAGTGTTATTCTTTAGTAGGGAATTAAATTCTCCAGACGATGATTTTATTTTCCATTCTAGTTTGTCATGTGTATTTGCATAATTTTCAAGGTCATAAGTCTTCATTGCATTACATAAGTGCAACATTGACCTATTGTTTCCAACTGCGATTCTTCTTTGAATCATTTGCATTACCTACATCATTTCCAACAAACTGTTGACCAAAAATTGGTCACCTTTAGGTTCCTTCTCCTCGAATAAAAAAAAAAATTGATATCATAAGATAGAAAATTTTGTAATATTATAATTTCATTGTGTATCTCTCAGTCTCAAATTTTCCACACATTTTTTGGATCATAAATATGACTTTGTATGCTCAAGATATCCAGGTTTAAATTTTAAGCGGAAAATGGTGCCTCTTCCATGTGGAATAAGGATAATTCCTAGGAAATGTATCCAAATATTTTGGGCCCCAAGACCCTTGTCTTATTTAAAATATTACAGGCTTAAAACCCCCATCTTATTTATTCCCCTTTCTCAACACTTATATTTTTTCTCATCTTCCACCTTCTCCTTATTTCTCCATACTTAGTCTTATTTTTCTCCTCCTTTCATAAATTAAACTCTCTTCCATACTCAGGAAGATCCCCACTCCTTATATATAATCTCACCCTCCACAAATCCATACTTAGAAACATTTATATGTCCTTTCAGATTCTTGGACTCACCTTCCTCACCCTCGTAAGTCCTAAAGTCCGCTTCCTAAAAACTACCCCCCCCTCTACCTATGTGATCCACATTTCCCACAACCCCTCACCACTCTATACTTTGTATTATTTTCTAAGTCCTTTAGGACTATAGAACTCACCTCACCACTCCTCCTCACCTCCCTCACCCCCGCAAGTCCAAAAGTCCGTTACCTACATTTTCCCTTCCCCACTTCTGCTATCGACAAACTACCCTTTCCCTCTCCCCTCTCACGAATCCCTCCCATACTTAGACTGTTACCCAAATTTTCACATATTAAACCACCAACCAATAATATTTTTCCGCATGCCATCCAATCATGTAATGACACATGGAGACCTATGAAAGTATGACAAGTGGCAACCTACAATTGGATTGACATGGCAGTTAACTATTGTGACATGTAGCAACATACACAAAGTGACATATGCCATGATCTTATTGGAGACATATGGCAACCTATGGAAATGTGACATGTGGCATAAAATTAGTTTTTGACACGTGGCCGTATATGGGTGACTCATTAGTGTTGACTGGGAAGATTGGAGACTGATTGGTTGACTAAAATATTATTATTTAATTGATTTTCTAAGGGGAGGTCGAATTCCTAAGTTTCCATAGTTCTTTCATTTCTTCATGAAGCATATATCATACTTTTCCATATATAAAATACATATTTGTAAAATCCCATGCATGTGGGATAAAATTTATGAAGAAAATTCAAAATCTCTTTAAGGAAGGACAAAATTTGATCCAAGGGCCCACATTTGCCCAAGACATTTGATCGACGGTGGGTGAGTCACGATTTTGCAAAGGCCATAACTTGAGATCCAGGTGTCAGAATCATGCAAACTTTATACCGTTGGAAATGTATTTGGATGAAGAAGATGATGGTATATGTTTAAAGGGATAAAAATTTCTATACTTGTTCAAGAAATTAAAATATCATTCAGCTTCATGTTTAATGGGTCTGCATGACAACTCAACTTCACGAGCTCATATATTGAGATCTTGACAACGGATTTGGACATCATTTATATCATTGGAAAGATAATACGATGAATATCACACCTTAAGTGATTTTCAGGCTTGAAAAATTGATTATCACTTTCAGAAAATTAAAACACATTCCTCCTATTTAAAAGAGAAATTAATTAAAATTTGAAAATAAAAGTTTATTTAAAAAAATTATTAAAAAGGAAAAGGGAGCCATTTTGGATATATGTATATTGATGATGTAATTAAATTAATGAAGCCTTAATGAGTTAAAAAAAAAATAGTGTACGGGAATTTCAGGAGAGAAAAAACCCTAACTACTCAAGTAGTTAGAAAATCTCATCTTAAAAAAAGAAGAAAGGCTTCATCAAGGGAAGAGTCAGAATTATCAAAGAGTCTAGGCAAAATATTAGAGGAAGACGAAGGTACAACCATGAATACACAACCAAGCTTCTGATCAAAGAAAAAATACCTCCATCTTTTCCACTCTTTCTATTCTTCTACACCATTTCTCATAGCGTTATGCTTGAGTCTCTGAATTGGGCACAAGGCCGAGTTCTTGAGTATTCTTCTTGTATTCTTTGAAAATATTTTTCTTGTATTCTCATGGAGTATTTACAGCCATATACATGACTGTCAAATCTTTTGAATGAAGAACAATTTTTATGAATAAACTCCACAAAGAATTGATTTGGGGTTGATTTCAACTGTATCTTGTAACCTTGAGTCTTAAGTATGAGGTATTTGAGATTGACCTATCAAATTCTCTTTTTATCTCGATAGTAATACTCTTTTAAAATTCTTTGAGATGATCAAATTATTCTCTCTTAATTTCCACAAGGAAGACATTGATGCATTTATATATGATTATGAAGATTGTGTATGTGATGCTGATCACAAAGAAATTCTGATGTTGAAGCCCAAATTTAACATTTTCAATTGTTTAAATACTTCTTGTTTCATACAAAGATCAGATTAGGTTATTGAAAAACCATATCATTTCATAATTTCAAGCAATAAAGATCTAGGGTTTTATGCCTTAACATTCTCCTAATCCAAGATATCACACATATATCTTTTATACTAAGAGGAGTACCACCTCTCTAAAAACAAAGGGGGATTCATATGCTCATGAGATTTTTCGTTTCGGTCCTAACGGATTCAAGCATCAATATTTTTAGCGAACATTCTGGGGAGACATTTATTTTCAAGATATTTGAGGCCCAACTTCAGATCATATTGAAGAACCAAAATCTCCATGGCTCAAAGTTTTGAAAAGAAGATTTAGGAAAATCGTTGCTTGATTTAAATGCAAGGGATTTATAAAGAATTATTGAATGATGTGTCACCTTTTTTATAATTTCAAAAAGACTCAAGAAGCATCGAAGATTTAGGAGAATGGACTTCCTGGCAACTCCATTGGAAATACTCAAAATGAAGAATTCCATTCATTTCATAATGCTCCTTTAAACTCTTCATCAATCCCATCAATGGCTTTACAGGACTCAACAAAAGGGATAAATACCCAAAGAAGGAGGCAATTTCATAAAACCCCTTTAAATCTACCAGAAGTGGTCTTTCAAATGCATTATATTTCTATTGAATTTTTTTCTATATTCTTCGAGGATGCTTTAGAAGATGTAGAGAAACACATGTTTAATTTTAAAAGTACATGTCATGATTTCAACCTCACTGAAAACAATGTTACATGTATATTATTCTTACAAACTCTACAAGGGAATTCTTTTGAATGGTATAGCTCATTAATACCTAACTCCATTACCAGCTGGGATGTGTTAGAAGATTAATTTGCAGAAAAGTTCATCCCAAAAGTGCATTCATATGTTTTTGTTGATGCTTTAAATGTTGATACCCACCCACCCTCTCCCATATGGACACACCAAAAAGAAATGAATAATTTGGAAGAAGAATATAATCAAACATTGGAATATTTTTCTGAATCTAGTCACATGGATGAAAATGAAAATAATATTTCTGATTTGCAAGAGCAAGACTTAAGCCTCTCATACACTCCATATGAATATATTTAAAAAAACAAGTTTGAGAATGAAATTGATGAGCCTCCACTAAATACACAAGAATATTTCATCCTTGTAATAGATGATGACAATCCTCAAGAGCCTTGGCAGAAAGAACAATTGGTGGAAGAAATGAATGATGAACAAGATGGCCATTACATGAAGGAAAATTCTTTTCAAGACATTGTTGATTAATCAAGAATCTTGAACGTAGACAATGATAAGGAGAGAAATGAAAGAATTTTACGATTGTAAACTCCTCATCCAATCAAAGAAAATAATATTTTGAGCAACCAAGAATTGATTTCCTTGAATTATGGTTCCAAACCATTGTTGAAGTAACACATTCAGATCCTCAACACACCTTACTCAATATTTCTCCTATACATATTGAGAGTGCCCCTAACTCAATGGTACAAGTTTCAATATTTTCCATAGTGATGGAGTTCATTCCACAAATCAGATCAACACTTGAATGGATCCATTGGAAATATGCCTACACATAAGGTGCCCCTTTCTTTCAAGTAAGGTAGGGTAGGTAGATCATGTATGTACATAATCTTTCTTTAGTTCAATTTTGTACAATAATGCAGTCTTTATATTGAAGTTTGAAGATAACTCCATGAAAGAAGAAGAATTACAAGAATTCTGTTTTGAATATGACTCCATATCCCAATGGAGAAGGTAATCGGTCTTGATATTTTGGTGTTCTCAACAACCCACAGGGGGTCACTATCCCGTAGTTGGAGCCAATTGTTGACCAAAATTTGGTCACCTATAGGTTCCTTCTCCTCAAATAATAAAAAAACATTGATATGGGAAGATGGAAATTTTTGAAATACTATAATTTCATTATGTATCCCTCAGTCTTAGCTTCGCCACACATTTTTCGAATCGAAAATCCAAGTTTGTATGCTCAAGATATTCAGGTTTAAAGTTTAAGTGGAAAATGGCTCCTCTTCCTTGTGGAATAAAGCTAATTCCTCGGAAACATATCCAAATATTTTGGGCCCCAAGACCCTTTTTTTATTCAAAATATTACAGGCTTAAAACCCCCATCTTATTTCTTCCCCTTTCTCAACACTAAGAATTTTTCTCATCTTCCACCTTCTCCTTATTTCTCAATACTTAGTCTTATTTTTCTCCTCCTTTCATAACTTAAACTCTCTTCCATACTTAGGTAGATTCCCACTCCTTATCCCTCACCTCACCCCTCCACCACTCCATACCTGGAAATATTTCTAAGTCCTTTCAAGATTTGAGACTCACCTTCCTCACCTGTAAGTCCAAAAGTCTTCTTCCTACAAAATACCCCCATACCTTCACAACCCACATTTCCCACACCCCCTAACCACTCTATAATTAGTATTATTTTCTAAGTCCTTTCGAAATCTCAGACTAACCTCATCCCTCCTCCTCACCTCCCTCATCCTCATGAGTTCGAAATTAAGCTACCTACAAACTACCCTTTCCCTCTCCCCTCTCATGAATCCCTCCCATACTTAAACTATTACCCAAAGTTTTACATATTAAACCACCAACCAATAAGAGTTTACCACATGCCATCCACTCATTTAATGAGACATGGAGACCTATTAAAATATGACAAGTGGCAACCTACAATTGGATTGATATGGAAACTAACTATTGTGACATGTGGCAACATACACAGAGTGACATATGTCGTGACCTTATCGGAGACACATGGAAACCTATGGAAAGGTGACATGTGGAAGCCAATTAGTTTTTGACACATGGCAGTAGATGGGTGACTCATCAATGTTGACTGGGAAAATTGGAGGCTGATTGGTTATGTTAAGCCCTAAATATTGGCACATTACCCCTTAATTGGGGAATATTAAATTAGTATTGTTATGTTATTTATGTCAGCTTGGGTCCATTAGTTGTAATTGTAACTCCTAGTCTCCTATATATACCAAGGAGACCTTTTCATTTGGAATCATTTTGTATTTGTAAATTTATGTGGTGTATAAGGAGGTTCCCCCCTCGAAGAGTCTTATTATATGAAATTGTCTCTTTTTCAAGGCATTGAGTACTTATTATGAGGTTTTTATGCTATTTTAATATTTGGTTCTTAACATTTGGTATCAGAGCTCAAGGTATTGGGGTTTCACTGCTGCATCTAAGACACTTTGAAATTTTCGCTATAACGTTTTTCTATGACATTTTAGAAGGAATGGATTGGAGTATATTTATTAGATGGATCAAGGTACCTAGGGTTAAAATTTCATCTGTTGAGGCTTGATACTTTCAGATATATATCCTGTGTAAGATCAGGTTCGAGAATCATCCTGAATTTAGTCATCGTGAAATTTTCACTATAAATTCTTTTCTATGACTTTTCAGACCTTAAAACTCAGAGGATATTTAAATAAATTATTAAGGTAGATGCGATAAAAATTTCAGCTTCTGGTTCATCCTATTTTTTTAAATACACCGCATGTAAGATAGGGTAGCTAAATAGTCCTATTAACTAGTCTCAAACAAGTGTTTAGGGTAAAACAATGATATCTTCTTCAATGAGTATCCAAATTAAGTGATACTAGATGCATTGGATAGTGGAAAATCTGTATTATTTCTGGTACAAGTTTCAAAATCAAATATTAGATATTTTTCTCTTGGCATTCTTTACAAGTACGCTCTCCTGGAAGGAAAAAAAATCAGCAAGGTGTGGGGAAGTTACCATAAATTCCACTTGGCACATCCAATTTTGATCAGACCTATGAAATTGCAAGAAGACATATCAAAGAACTACACACCAAAAGTTCAAACCCAGAAGGGCCAAAATTTTGGAGATACAACAGAAGAAATATTGTCTAGTAGAACCACCTCCAAATCAAGGTTTAAAAGTGATACTTGGCCAACATGCCACCAAAAAAGGGAACTTCTACACCAAATAAGCCTTTAGACAGTCCTACTTGGACTTACTAGCAAATTTGGATCATTTTGCCACGACTATTTTGACGCTCTTATGACATTATGTCATGGATATTGAGACGAATCTTGAGTCTCTCAAACGTCATTTCATGTGATGTGGAAAGTTCGACAAACTTGAATTAATGTCGCAAGAGAGATGACTCTAGGGAACTTCTCACAATTGCGACAAAAAAAGAAATATCGTTGCCAATACGACTAAGTGAAGAATTTGTCGAAAGAGTGACACAGTAGGGAAATCGTCGCACACTCGACAATATAGGCAAAGTAAGTGAAACCATTGTGACGAATCGACTATCAAAACATTCGTCACTATTGAGATGACAACATGGTATATAACGACAATTTCTCTATACAAATTTCATGGTTTATATAACAAATTCGTCACGGGATTTCTATTGTTCGTCGAAATTGCAACGACAACTTTGGTGGTCTATATAGAAAATTCGTCGCAAGAATTCTATTGTGCGTCGATGATCAGGGGATCAAATTTTGCTCAAATTTCAAAGTGCTTGGAATGCGATGAAAATAGTTCCATTGCGTCCGTCTCGTCTTCCTGATTCCGGCGGTATATTTACTTTGTCAAATGGACTCCGTATGGAGAAGATATCGCGATCTGTTCATCAAGCCAAACAGGCAAATTTTTTTGATGCTGACTGTACCAGTCCATACAGTCCATACAGGATGACGTGGAAGGATCATACGACTGTACAGTGGTGACATGGAAAATGTTGATTGGCTGACTGTTGGCGAATCGGGAGATGACACGTGTCCGGTTGGTGGCAAATGGTATGAGGACACATGGCTCAATCCATGGGCGCCACGTGTCCCTCATCTTTTGGTTTATGTTTGTTATATAAAAATATTGTTGGAGTCCGTGGGGTTCGACCCTCGGACCTCCCTCCATACAACGATTTCACATAACCGACCGACCATTACCCCGCTATTTGTTCCTTGATATATAAATATGTTTTAAACTATTTCAATTCACATATTGTATTGAATGGCGGGGGGGGACGGGTCGGGGCTTAGCCCCGACCCACGGTCTCGTGGATAAACATATGTGACCATACATAAATGTTAAACCAAATCCCGCGGTAATGTTGTAACCATATATTTGTGTAAAGGAACGCGCGGGAAAATTAACATGGAAAATCGCGTGGTCATATAATGTGTGGCCCCATGGGCGCGTAACTCGGTCACATGGGTTTCCATGTGACCATGTGTGGAGCGCGGGAAAGTTTCAACAGTTGTGTAACCGTTAACCACCTATTTTCCACGCATGCGGTCCTATGCGCCATATGCCCAGGTGCCGAGGCAGTTAGGGGTTGGTGCGCCCTTAACCATTCTATGGTTTGCACCGTTGGCGCGGTTGCGCCCGGTGCTTGGTTTTCACACTTTAAGATGCGTGTGAGCCAGGTTCAAGGAAGAGGGGGTGTGTTTTGTAGATTCAGAGACAGCAAGCTTGAAGAGGGGACTTCCAGGAGGCATAACTTCTTCATTTTTCGACCGATTGAGGTGTCGAAAGAGCCCAGACAGGGGTTTTGGGATGCTCTGAAGCCATTGGAGCAGTCGGTTTGTCAGTTTGAACATTGTAAGACATGTTTTTGAGCAATTTTTGAGCAATTAATAATAATGATCCATTGGAAGCTGGACCAGGAGATGTAGCCCAAGAGAGGGGTGAACTCCTTTATCAATTGTTGTGCTTATGTGTTTATGTTCAATGATTATGCTGTTGTTTATGTGTAATTTGCATAAGTAATCCTTTAATTTATGTGTTTCAAACTGATCCTTTTGCTTTAAACACATAATATTCACTTGCAATAAGTTTCAAGTTTTTCAAGTCTTCTTCATTTTTAGATCAAGTTGGTATCAGAGCACTGGTTTTGAAGACTTGATTGTTTGCAAGTTTTGTTTCTGATGCTCACAAGGTTGAAACTCACAAGAGGAGAAGGTCAA
>ML800067.1:70374-81545 GCA_009831015.1 Picea engelmannii
AAACTTGGGTCCATTACCCAAACTTGGGTTCCCCAACTTCTCATGGCCATAAATCTTTAACTGTGAGGAGTTATGTGATGTTCCACATACCACCAAAAATGGAATGAAAATAGCTATCCATCTAGGATAGTTTCAATGAAAAATTCACTGGCGTTCATCTCATTATTCCACAAATAATCATGGGTTCTCTAACCATACTTCTAGGATAACTCAATCCGCAAAGCGTCTTCCCATGAGGGATTTCACCATAAGGGGATCACTTTGGAGTTAATCCATTTCTAATTATTATCAACCATGAAAATACAATAATGATTCATATTTACATCAAACAATCTTGGGTCCATTACCCAACCTTTGTGTTAAGGGGCTTTCTTCAAGGGTTGACATCAATGACAACCAACCTTAATCAACAATCTCCCGCTTTGGCATGATGGCAACATTCTGATGCAATACTGAAATCATATCACTCATGCTCCCCCTGGAACCATGCCTCTGTCCTCTATCTCTATCCTCTGCATCTTATAAATCTCTCCCACTATGTCATCAATGACAAAGGTATCTTTCCATCCGGGGTTTCTCCCCCTGACTGAACTTTCCTCTTATGGTGCTTCCTCGAGTAAATCTAAGACATATAAGATAATCATTCAATAAGAATAGTTTTTAGAGTAAAAATAACTCCAAGTTTCTAGCGAAGATATTCAAAGGATTCCCGTGGAAGTAGTTTTTTGAATATGTCTGCCACTTGTTCTTTTGTGCTCACATACTCAACTCTGATGTTATTTTCTGCAACCTTCTCCCATAGAAAGTGATACTTTATTGGAATGTGCTTCGTCTTGGAGTGCATCACCGGGTTCTTCGAGATACTGATTGCGCTTGTATTATCACAATAGATTGGAATGGGCTCATCATACTCAACCTGTATATCTGTCAGAGTTTGTTTCATCCAAAGAACTTGTGTACAACATGATGCTGCTGCAATATACTCTGCCTTAGTTGTAGATAAAGATACTGATGATTGTTTCTTTCTTAGCCATGATACTAAACACCCAACCAAGTAGAACATTGCTCCAATGGTGCTTCATCAGTCATCAATACAACCTGTCCAATCTGCATCTGTGTAGGCAATAAGTGATAGATCCTTTCCTTTTGGATACCATAATCCAAACTCTTCTGTTCCTTTGAGATATCTGAAAATCCTCTTCACTGCTAACACATGCGACTGCTTTGGTACTACTTGAAATCATGCCACCTGTCCAACTGCTTTCATTACATTTGGTTTGAATGCTATCACATATAGTAGGTTACCAATCATTGATCTCTATTGCCTCTGATCTGTAGACTTCGAATCATCATCTTTGCTCAACTTGCAACTGGTTTGCATGGAAGTGATAACTGGTTTGCAATATTCCATTCCAAACCTATTTATCATTTATATGATATACTTGGTTTGAGAAATAAAGATTCCTTGGTTTCTTTGAAGTATTTGAAGTCCCAAAAAGAATGATAGTTCTCCAAGTAACGACATTTCAAATTCGTTCTGCATATCTTTTGCAAATTTCTGGCTTAACCTGTCATCATCACCACCAAAAATAATATCATCAACATAAACTTCAATTAATAAAATATTACCTTCAGTTACCTTGAGGTAGAGGTTGTTGTCTGCACTTCCTTTTCTGAACCTTTCCTGCTGCATATACTTATCCAGTCTAGAGTACCATGCTCTAGGAGCCTGTTTTAGACCATACAAGTCCTTCTTTAATTTACACAAATAATCTGCATTCTCTGACAATTGAAATCCTTCTGGTTGTTCAATGTAGAATTCTTCTTCAAGTTTCCCATTCAGAAAACATGATTTTACGTCCATCTGATATACTATAACATTTTTGGAGCATGCATAGGCTAAAAGAAACCAGATTGCTTCTATTCTGACAATTGGAGAAAATTTCTCTTCAAAGTCGATTCCTTCAATCTGTGCATATCCTTTACATACCAATATAGCTTTGCTCCTTGTAACTTGTCCATATTCATTTAATTTATTCCCGAAAACCCATTTTGTATCGATCACCTTCTTATTCTTTGGTCTTAGAACCAGTTCCCAAGTGCCATTTTTCTCTATTTGATTTGATTCTTCATTCATGGCCTTATTCCAAAATTCATCCTTGTTGGCTTCTTAAAAAAAGTTTGGTTCAATTGTAGATAAGAGTGCTAGGTGTGTTTGTTCTAGTGAATAGATGTTTCTTCTAGTCTTAACTCCTGCATCTTTATTTCCAATAATATGATCTGAAGGATGATTATTTTGTACTCGTTTGCTAGGTGTCTTTGGAGATACTTGTTGAACTTGCTCTTCTATTTTTGTTGATTTATTTCCATCTTCCTCTTCTACTTCATCTTCTGCTTCTTCTTCTTCAAAAAGTTGTTCCATTGATTTGTTTTCTTCTTCCTTTGATTCTGGTCTGCCTGTTTCATCAATTGTTACGTTGATGCTTTCCAAAAATTTGTTCAATATTATATTGTAAAACTTGTATGCTTTCTTTGTACTTGAGTTACCAACAAGTACTCCTTTTTCCACATGAGAGTCAAACTTTCCCATTCTGTCATCTTCTCTTTTGATGCAACATTTGCTTCCAAAAACTTTGAAGTGATTCACATTTTTTGGTCTTCCTTTCCATAGCTCGTAAGGAGTTTTACCAGTGTTGTTTATGAGAATTACTCTATTTTGAATGTGAACTGATGTATGCACTTCCTGTGTCCAAAATATATCTGTTAATTTGGAATCCATTAGCATTGTTCGAGCCATTTCCTGTACTGTCTTGTTATTTCTTTAAACAACTCCATTCTGTTGAGGTGTCCTAGAAATGGAGAATTGCCTTTTTATTCCATGACTGCTACAGTAGTCCATAAATTCCTTTGAACTGAACTATCCTCCATTATAAGATCTCAAGCATTTGATTCTTGAATCCATCTCATTTTCAACCATTTCCTTGTATATCTTGAAGTTTTCAAAATCTTCTGACTTGTTCTTGAGAAGGAAAACTGCATTCATTCTTGTATAATCATAAACTAATAACATAAATTATCTCTCACCTTTTAAGCCCTTTGTTGTAGTTGGTCCAACTAGATCAGTATGCACAATTTCCATTGGTCTTGTTGTTGAATATTCCTTTGATTTGAACCCGTTCTTTGTTTTCTTTCCTTGTTGACAATGATTGCATAAATAGTTGGTTGGTTTCGTGATCTGGGGAATTTCTCTGATTGCTTCTCTCTTTCTGACTTTGACAAGGTTATCAAAATGCATGTGGCCGATTCTTCTGTTCCATATCCAACTTTCATCTTCCTTTCCTAGACAACACTTTTTATTTCCAATTTCACTTAACACATATATGTTGTTTGAATTTCTTGCAGCTGTACCAACCAATTTCCCTGAAGATTCTCTTCTTATCTCACACTTTTGTGAATCGAAAGTAACTTTATGACCTTGGTCACAAATTTGACTCACACTTAGAAGATTATGTTTCATATCTTCTACCGGTAGAAAATTTTGTGCCTTTTTATTCTTGTTCCCAATTCAGACTGGCCTTCTCCAATGATTTTGGCTGAATTATCATTTCCTAAGGAGACTGATCCATTTATTTCCTTTCACAATGTAACAAATTTGTCTCTATCACCTTTCATGTGTTTTGAACACCCACTGTCAACATACCAATCGTGTTTCTTCTGCTTAGCTTGTAGAGCGACTATGCATTCTTCATTGCTATACTGATCTTTCTTTCTTATCCATGTCGTTTTCTGAGGTTCTTGTCTGTGACTGTTGTTATTCTGTTGAGGTTCTTTATGAGGGACTACCATTCTACAATTTTTTTCCACGTGTCCAAAATGGTTACATTTGTAACATTTCACTTCAATGCTCAAAGATTCAAACCTGTTGTAACTTCTTCTTTGTGTTTCACTAGGTCTTCTTGAGTAACCCCTTTGTGTATGACTCTCAAAGTTGTTATTTTTCCTGTTGTTAGCTCTGCAATTCACAACTTTATGTCCAAAATTATTACATGCATAACATAAACCAAAAAATATAGTTTTTTTACATGTGAGTTGAATATCTTCTGAAATAAGGTGCTCTTATGAATCCTTCTTCTTCTTGAGGCCTATCTGTCTTTTGTTTATTCTAAAATCCGAATCTTCTCGGTGGAGGAGTGTCCCTGTAATCTTCCTTGTACATCTTCCTATCCTCTTTGATTGTTTCTACATAGCTTTTTGGATTTGTTTCTTGCTCTGTTGTTTTGGATCTTGATCCATTTTCTGTCTGATTGTATCCAAGCCCAGACTTGTCAAGATGAGATTTTTGACTGTTGATAATGTCATCCAGAACTTTTGAGCTATTATGCATATTTTTCTTTTGAATATCCTTTCTTAGTGTGCCAATATCTCCTTCCAAGTTCTAATGATATTTTCCTTTTATTCTAGTTGTTCTTTGAGTGCTTATTCAATTCTTTTATCTTCTTCTATTTGAACCTTCAATCTTATGATCATTTTTTCCAGTTCTCGAGTGTCCTTTTTCTTGTCTAGTCATGCTTGTAGTTTCTTGTTTTTCTTATTTTCTCTTCTGATAACTTCTATGTCACACATTAATTATTCTTGATAGTCAACTTCTACCTCTTCAATTTCGTCTTCGACTTCTTCATAACCTTCTTCGACTTCTTCATATTCTTCTTCAGAGTCTTCTTTGTCAGAATCTTTTACTGCCATGAATAGAACTCTTCCTATCTCACTGTCACTGATTTCATCTTCATCTGATGATGAGATGTCTTCTTTGATGCATAAGATTTTATTGAAATATTTCTTTGTAATTTTGCCTTTATATGTGTGTTTGCCTTTTGAGTAACCTTCAACATTTCTCTTTTTATTATGAGGACATTTGTTAACAAAATGACCAATACCATCACAATTAAAACAAATTAAAGGAATCTTTCCTCTATACCTACCATTGGTTCCCTTGTTTAGTCTTTTGACGAAGTTGGCCACTTCTTCATCATCTTCCAAGACGTCGCTATTGCTGCTATATTCTTCTTGTTCCTTTTTCTTTTTCTTTTATCTTTTGGATGCTTTGAAGGCCGCTTCTTTTACATCTGGATTTTCTTGTTCAATTCTCATTTCATATACTGTGAAGATTCCATGCAGTTCGTCCATGCTTATTGAGTTCAGATCTGAGCTTTCTTCTAGTGTTGATATCTTATGGTTGAATCTCATAGGAAGATATCTTAGTACCTTTTGAACAATTACAGATTCTTCGATTTCTTATCCCAATCCTATGATTGCATTCACTGTTTCATTAACTCTTAATAATTAGGATGCAATATTCTCATCTTCCTTCATTTTTAGTTGTTCGAACTGACCTTTATAAGTTTGAATTTTTGCTGCTTTGACTTTTGTATCTCCTTCATAAATATTTCGAAACTTGTCCCAAATCTCTTTGGCGGATTTACAATGTGAAACTTTGGTGAATATTGTTTCACTGAGACCATTCAAAAGTGAATTTGTAGCTTTGGAATTATTCTGACCAAGTTTCACTGCTTTGTCATTTGTTGGTGGAATTGCTGGTACCATGTATCCATCTACAATTGATTGTCAAATTTCAAACCCCTGTGCTTATATATATGTATTCATCCTTATGCTCCAAAAAGCATTCTTCTGTCCATCAAAGTGTGGTATTCCATGATCTACATTTTAGTGGTTAAACTGATTTCTGAAGGAACCTGCTCTGATACCAATTGTTGGATTATTGAGAGGGGGGGGTGAATCAGTAATAGCATAATTATAATCCCTTTTCTCCAAATAATCCAAGTGTTATATCAATGTATAATTATTATCCAATAATGTGCAATAATAAATGAACAATAACACACATACACAGTACACAATTATTTTACGTGGAAACCCAAATCAAGAGAAAACCACAGAATGATTTATCTTATATGTCTTGAAGAATTACATTCATTGGAAGCACCAACTTCCTTTGTTTTCCAGCTGCAACTGGAAGGAGGCTTCAACCACCTAGTTTCTCGGGCTACAACCTGAGGTAAGCTCCAACTCCCCAATTATATGGATACAACCAGAAGGAGGCTACAACCCCCTATGTTCTCCAGCTACAACTGAAAGGTGGATACAACCACCTATCCTTGCCCCGTCCAATTTCCCTGAAGTATAAGTAGAATGATGGAACCACTGTCACACTATCACTATGAGATATACCATTGTAAACATGTACCAATAAACTTGAACCATGCATCAACCATGCATGAACCTGTACCTCAACCTATAATCAACATTTACCATAAACAAGTGCATCAACCATGCACCAACCTGTACCAAACAATCTGTAATCAACCTGTACCATAAACAAGTGAAACCAACCATGTACCAAGTATGTACCAATCATGTGTCAAGTACTCATCAACTATGAATCATCAATATGTACCAACATCATCAAATATAAACCTCATGTATGTGCCAACTCATCAACTACTTTTCTCAACCATGTACCCAACTTGTACCTCAACCAAAAGCCCTCATCAATTTCATCATCCAAATATAATTTGTAACTCTGTAATAGACCTGGTGTATATGATCACATACCTGTAATGAATAAAGATACAAAACTGATACACAATTTTCTTCAATTTTTTTTATAGAATTCCTCCAGGTGTCACTACTTGGAACCTCTCAGAAAAGGAGTTATCGAAAAAATGGCACACCTTTCTGAATTCTGGCTTATTCTAGAGAGCGACCGTGTAGAGAGTGCCCCACACAGAATATTTATTGAATTGATATGAAAATATTACAAAGAATACTATAGGATATACTATAACCAACACATTTGGTTTGACTAAATTTGGATTTGTTATGAAGAAGTTATGACATTTTTACCTGAAACACCTATTTTTGACTAGTTTCAGGACTAGCCACAAACCCTATTTTCCATGGAGTTTAAATCCAAAAATACAACGACCCACAAGATGATTTTTTTACCAAATATACTTGGATAAGTTTCCTCAATGGCATAGTGATTTCATGGTCTGAACCATTTTATAAAAAAATTTATTGCGAAAATAGTGAGATGACCTGAAAAAAACCTACCTTAGAAAGCATCATCAAAATAATTTATCCTTCTTTGAATTCCGACCTTCTTTTCTTCACTTTCCTTAGAAATTCGGCTTTGATATCCTTTGGTTACCTCAGACACCTATAGGTTTTCAATATTCTCAAGTGTGTCTTAAATGAGAGAGCCTTTCCTCTTATTTATACTCTCCAAGTAGCTTCCTTAAAAACATCTTCTAGGTCACTTTGCCCACTTTCCTTATTTTAGGGTTAACCCAGTTCTAATTTCTCTACTAAATTTATTATTGAATTAATTTATTTTGTATTCACTTTGAATTATAGTACACTCATCACTTCACTTTAATATTTACCTTTTAAAATCTCTTAAATGACTTTGACTACTTTGACCTTTTGGGGCTTCTAGATGACATATGAGGGTCCTCCAACTTCGTAAGGCCATAACTCTCAAACCGGGAGGAGTTATGTGACATTCCACATACCACCAGAAATTGAATGACATGTACTATCCATATATAATAGTATTACCTGAAAAATATATCAAAACTCATACTGTTATCCATAAAAAAAACTTGGGTCCATTACCCAAACCTGGGTTCTCCAACTTCTCATGGCCATAGCTCTCTAACCATGAGGAGTTATGTGACATTACTAATACCACCGGAAATGACATGACAAGCACTATCCATATAGGATAGTTTCACTGAAAAATTCATCGGCGTTCATCTCATTATTCCATAAATAATCACGGGTTCTCTAACCATACTTCTAGGATAACTCAATCCGCAAAGCGTCTTCCTATAAGGGATTTCACCATAAGGGGACCACTTTGGAATTCATCCATTTCTACTTATTATCAACCATGACAAGAAAATAACGAGTCATCTTTACATCAAACAATATTGGATCCATTACCCAACCTTTGTGCTACAGGGCTTTCTTCAAGGGTTGACATCAATTACAACCAACCTTAATCAACATTTACAATACCACTACACACCGGGGTTGTATAAGTGAATGGGGACGACACATTTATGAAAAAACCTGTAGAGGTCTTTTTAAAGTTATAATGTTACATGTTTCCCAAACTTTCGTTTAAGAATGTAAGTTACATGTATTGATTATTGTTTTGGCTCAAACACATGCAAAAAAAGGTGATTATATCAAATGGCTATCGATGAGTACCATAATTTTAGGCACCGATGCATTTAGAATATCCCTATGCATGTATGTTGTATAAGAGAATGTGGCACATCGGTTTCTAAAAGACACCTCCAAAGCTATACTGGAAGTTAGAATTTTTAATACTTCGTAAAATTTTATTTAAGAATGTAGACACACATTGATTATGGTTTCGGCTCAAACACATGCAAAATAAAGGTGATACTATTAAATGGTCAATTCCTCAAATTTCGCTTCACTCCATATTGTTCCATTTTGGTGGATATGGAAACGGGGGCAGACTCGAACACAATTCAACACTCCCACAGATTATTTAACATACATTAAGAAGAAAGGACCCTTAGTAAACAAAATCTGGAAATGCTCAAATATGCAGATCTAATTAGTCCGAAGACAACATACCCAAACTCAATATAAACTCTGTTCCACTTTGGAAATCCTATACACTGATACAATTCTCTTATTATATACGGACCTAGAAATGCATCTTTTAGATCCCATGACAGTGTACATGATAGGGTACATCAACACATATAAAGTAGAAACCTACACACCCAGGTACTCATCTCAAACACATCCTTTAGTATATCAACCCGACTGGTACATGCACAGCTCACACAAAGGCTAAATGATCAGCATCCAACCCATTGTCATTTCCCTTTGGTATGCATCGATCCCCTAATCCCATTTTCAACTCATGTGAGTGTCAACAATGCTCGTGAGCCTCCATTGTTAGGCTGCCTACTTCCTGCCTCTTCGTATACAAAAAAATTGTTGAACGCAGCTCTTCATTGGCATGCAAGACCGCTCGTTCAGGGATGCGTGGTTCTTCATTAGTTCTCAAGAGTCCACGTTTAGGGATCAGTGGTTCTTCATTGTCCCTACCACGTTTTGTGATGGTGGATGCCTTGCATCATACTCCCATTGTTTTAAGAAATCTGATATTCCAATTTTGGAGGCATTGCACTCTAGTTTCCTCATATTTCTCCACCTATCTAACCATGAATCAGGCTTGACAGTATCCCATTCACGCACCCTGAAATTCCATACTCGGTTCTTCCCTCTCTCCATAGATTGTTCATATTCACCCATCAATCTTGAACTATCCCCATCTGTTTGGGATAATCTATCAAGTACACAAAGTGCCAACACATTTTCCTCTATAATCTTCACCTCCAAAACTATGTTCACCTCACCAACCAAAATCCTTTGTATGAGGCCAAATATCACCATACTTAGGAAAAGATTCACCTTGATTTTTCTGACAATATTTTCCATAACGGTCCCTTGTTTAGACATGCTCTGAATTCTATCTACTTCTTATGTATCCAAGAGATATATCCCAATCCACATTTCTCCTGGGCCCTTGTTTTCCACAACTTGCAAATCAACCATATCTTTAATAGTTTTATCCTCTGTTTAAATCTCCTCCTCCAAGAAGTACACATATCTATGAGCTTGTTGTCTTCTCCAACATACTTCACCAAGGTTTCCACAACATTTTTGGGTAGACTTTCGAAGACTGTTCCTCAAGTGATTCACCTTATTCTGGGTAGAAAAAAACATCCACAATTGAGATCCCCTATGAAATATCTCTTTCCTGCATGCTCTGAACAATACATGCATTCTTGGTCTTTATGGGATCTTGCTCGAGCACTTCCCCTTCTTCTGTGTATAAAAACACTTCCACTTCTAAGACCCTCTCTGGAATATCCCTATTTTCAATTCTCAGACTTTCTCCATTCTCCAATGCCCCTATTATTCTTTCGATGGCTCATATCTCTTCCTCTCTTTGTTTTCTTTCTTCATGTTGTTTTATCAATTTCCTAGTCACTTGTATTTCTTCCCCAATCCACTCTTCCTCTTCTTTGCTCACCTTCTTCACCTTCTTCACCCTCATATACTTATAGTTAGTCTCTCAATTCATCTCAATATTCCCTCATCTATATTAAAAAATTCAAGTATGCTAGAATAGAGAATGCCTTTTGTTGAAAGAATTATCTGAAGGTCTTATTTTCACATTCAAGGGGGAATTAACCTAGGAGAAAGAATGTTCCATTAAATTGGGTATTTTATTGTTATACTAAGACATCTAGAGAAGATGTCTTGTCCAATAAAGACAATTTATAGTTGTAGAATCCCTTAACATAGTGAAAATAACATATTTTGATGAATGTTTGGCATAGGAGAAATTCAATGAGTCAACCAAAAGATATATATGTAACAATAAATATTTGATATGGATCATATGTTATTAAAATAGATAACATATACATATCAAATATATTTTTATGTGTGATCTCTACTAAACATATAAGTTGTAAGGTTGGCTAAGCTCATCACGAGAGGCATTGAAAAACAAAGGCTTCTCTATTCTACTTGGAATTTTAGGGATTTTTATGGCTCCCTAAGAAGGTTTGTCTCTAGATGCATTCATGGATTTTTATCACAATTGGTTTTATTAATCTTTAAATATTATCCGCATTCCAAATCTCGTGGGAATCTTTAAAATTAAGGGCCATTCCATTTATTGGGAATATTTAGAAATATTATTCTAAGTCCAAAGCTTGTGGGAATCTAGTTGGGCAAGGCCATTGTCTTCTTATTTGTTTAATGATTTATACACAAGGCTAATTTCCTTGCAAACTTACCTTTTTAACATTATTTTTTATGACTACATGAGAAATAGTTCACATTTGGGAAAACAATCAATGTCATAGAAAATTTATCCATCTTAATTTTTAAACTACATGTTGGAGGGTGAATTATCCATGACAAACAAACATGTTTTTAAATGGCATGTTGTAGGGGGGATCACAACATCCCCTGTTTACCTACCAACCAAACAAATCTTGAATCTTTGTTGAGAATCACAACAC
>ML800067.1:106835-122537 GCA_009831015.1 Picea engelmannii
TCCCACAGTTGGAGCCAGTTGTTGACCAAAATTTGGTCACCTATAGGTTCCTTCTCCTTGAATAATAATAAAAAATTGATATGGGAAGATGGAAATTTTTGAAATATTATAAGTTCATTGTGTATCCCTCAGTCTTATCTTCACCACACATTCTTTGGATCGAAAATTCAAGTTCATATGCTCAAGATATCCAGGTTTAAAGTTTAAGTGGAAAATGACATCTCTTCCATGTGGAATAAAGCTAATTCCTCATAAAAATGTCCAAATGTTTTGGGCCCCAAGACCCTTGTTTTCTTCAAAATATTACAAGATTAAAACCCCCATCTTATTTTTCCCCCTTTCTCAACACTTAGAATTTTTCTCATCTTCCACCTTCTCCTTATTTCTCGATACTTAGTCTTGTTTTTTTCCTCCTTTCATAACTTAAACTCTCTTCCATACTCGGGTGGATTCCCATTCTTTATCCCTCACCTCACCCCTCCACCACTCCATACTTAGAAATATTTCTAAGTCCTTTTAGATTCTCAGACTCACCTTCCTCACCCCCATAAGTCTGAAAGTATGTTTCCTACAAACCACCCCCCCTACCTCCGTGACCCAAATTTCCCAAACACCCTCACCTATTAGGGACCTAACCTAGAGCAAGTGACGTGAATTTATAACAAACAAAAAAAAATTGTGGGTGAGTGGAACCTCAGTCAGCAAGAGAAAACAAAGCTCAGAGAGGATTGAGCTAATGAATCTTGCATTTACTAACCAAAAAAATAATTTCAAGCAATAAAACTCAAACCAAAACCACAATATACCTCTCAAAGAAGATTGCACCTACATAGTATAATAACACATATATTTATTTTGCTCGGGAAATTCATTAGAATGGGTGATCTATGCATGCCCAAAAAACTCATGCATTGTTACTCACGAAAATAAATGCATATTTCCATGGCTCAGAGATGAATTCACTCATTGTGGAAAGACTCCTTGACTCCTTCGTCCACCGATCTTCAATCAAGCTACACTCTTCGAGCTCTCATCTTTGCAAAATTTCATCCCAAAAGTGCATTCATATGTTTTTTTTGATGCTTTAAATGTTGTTGCCTACCCACCCTCTCCCATATGGACACAAGAAAATGAAATGAATGATTTGGAAGAAGAATATAATCAAATAATTGAAGATTTGTTTGAATCTAGTCACATGGATGAAAATGAAAACAAGATTTCTGATTTGAAAGAGAAAGACTTGAACCTCTCATACACTCCATATGAAGATCTTTTAAATAACAAATTTGAGAATGAAATTGAGGAGCCTCCACCAAATACACAATAATATTTATGCCTTGTAATAGATGATGAAAAGCCTCAAGAGACTTTGAAGCATGAACAATTGGTGGAAGAAATGAATGATGAACAAGATGACCATTACATGATGGCCATTACATGAAGGACATGTCTTTTCAAGAAATTGTTGATGAATCAAGAATCTTGAACGTAGACAGTGATAAGGAGAGAAATGAAAAAAATTTACGATTGGAAACTCCTCATCCAATCAAAGACAATAATATTTTTGAGTAGCTAAGAATTGATTTCATTGAATTATGGTTCCAGATCATTGTTGGAAAGAAACACAATCAGATCCTCAACACACCTTACTCCATCTTTCTCCAATACATATGGAGAGTGCCCCTAACTCAATGGTACAAGTTTCAATATGTTCCATAGTGATGGAGTTCATTCCACAAATAAGATCAATAATTGAATGATTGCATTGGAAATATGCCTACATCTAAGGTTCCCCTTTCTTTCAAGTAAGTTAGGGTAGGTAGATCATGTATGTACATATTTTATTCCTCAGTTCAATTTTGTAGAATAAGGTAATCTTTATATTGAAGTTTGAAGATAACTTCATGAAAGAAGAAGAATTACAAGAATTATGTTTTGAATATGATTCCATATCCCAATGGAGAAGGTAACTGGTCTTGATATTGTAGTGTTCTCAACAACCCACAAGGAGTCACTGTCCCGCAACTGGAGCCAGTTGTTGACCAAAATTTGGTCACTTATAGGTTCCTTCTCCTCGAATAATAAAAACAAAATTTATATGGGAAGATAAAAATTTTGAAATATTATAAGTTCATTGTATATCCCTTAGTCTTATCTTCACCACACATTTTTTGGATCGGAAATTCTAGTTCGTACGCTCAAGATATCTATGTTTAAATTTTAAGCGGAAAATGGCATCTCTTCCATGTGGATTAAAGCTAATTCATAGAAAACATATCCAATTTGTTTGGGCCCCAAGACCCTTGTTTTCTTCAAAATATTACAGGATTAAAACCCCTATCTTTTTTCTTCCCCTTTCTCAACACATAGAATTTTTCTCATCTTCCACCTTCTCCTATTTCTCCATACTTAGTCTTATTTTTCTCCTCCTTTCATAACTTAAACTCTCTTCCATACTCGGGTGGATTCCCACTCCTTATACCTCACCTCAACCCTCCACCACTCCATAATCCGAAATATTTCTAATTCCTTTCAGACTCTTGGACTAACCTTCCTAACCCCCATAAGTCTGAAAGTACACTCCCTACAAACCACCGCCCCTCCCTCCGCAACCCACATTTTCCACACCCCCTCACCTAGAGCAAGTGACGAGAATTTATAACAAACAAAAAAAAATCATGGGTGAGTGGAACCTTAGTCAACAAGAGAAAACAAGCCTCACAGAGGATTGAACTAATGAAGCTTGCATTTACTAACCAAAACAAAAATTTCAAGCAATAAAACTCAAACCAGAACCACAATAAACCTCACAAAGTAGATTGCACCCACATAGTATAAATGACATAGATTTATTTTTCTTGGGAAATTCATTACAATGGGTGAGCTATGCATGCTCAAAAAACTCATGCATTGTTACTCATGAAAACAAATGTATATTTCCATGGCTCAGAGATGCCTTCACTCATTGTGGAAAGGCTCCTTGACTCCTTCATTCACCGATCTTCAAGAAGACTACACTCTTCGAGCTCTCATCTCTGCAAACTTCCCAAGTTCTCCTTATCTCCCATCATTTCCCTCTTCTCTACAACCTTCATTATTTTAATGTGATTCCTTTGGAAGGAAAACCGTCACATGGTTCGTTTCCACTTCCAATTTTTCCAAAAAAAAAACAAAATGAAAAGAAAACATTTATTACAAGTTTATTACAATTAAAAAAAAGAATTTAGGAAAGGATCCAATTTGGATCACTACTAATCTTACTTTGTGTTTATCAAGAGCATAATCTAAAGTGAACTTAGTCTTGTAGAGCCATTTTCATTTCACCATATTATTTCCTCATGGACAAGGAACCAAAGTATTATTCTTTAGTAGGGAATTTAATTCTCCAGACTATGATTTTATTTTCCATTCTAGTTTGTCATGTGTATTTGCATAATTTTCAGGGTCATAAGTCTTCATTTCATTACATAAGTGCAACATTGACCTATTTTTCTAACTACGATTATTCCTTGAATCAATTGCATTACCTACATCATTTCCAACAAATTGTTGACGAAAAATTGGTCACCTTTAGGTTCCTTCTCCTCGAATAATAAAAAATAATTCATATCGGATAATGGAAAATTTTGAAATATTATAATTTCATTGTGTATCCCTCAGTCTCAACTTTGGCACACATTTTTTGGATCAAAAATATGAGTTCATATGCTCAAGATATCCAGTTTTAAAGTTTAAGTGGAAAATGGAACCTCTTCCATGTGGAATAAAGCTAATTCCTAGGAAACATATACAATTTTTTCGGGCCCCAAGATCCTTGTTTTATTTAAATTATTACAGGCTTAAAACCCCCATCTTATTTCTTCCCCTTTGTCAACACTTAGAATTTTTCTCATCTTCCACCTTCTCCTTATTTCTCCATAATTAGTCTTATTTTTCTCCTCCTTTCATAAATTAAGCTCTCTTCCATACTTGGGAAGATCCCCATTCCTTATCCCTAACCTCACCCCTCCACTACTCCATACTTAGAAACATTTCTAAGTCCTTTCGAACTCTTGGACTCACCTTCCTCACCCTCGTAAATCCGTTGCCTACAAACTATCCCCCCTCTACCTATGCAACCCACATTTCCCACACCCCCTCACCACTCTATACTTTGTATTGTTTTCTAAGTCCTTTCAGTCTATAGAACCCACCTCACCACTCCTCCTCACCTCCCCCAACACCGTGAGTCTGAAAGTCATCTACCTACATTTTCCCTTCCCCACTTTTGCTACCTACAAACTACTCTTTCCCTCTCCCCTCTCATGAATCCCTCCCATACTTAGACTATTACCCAAAGTTTCACATATTAAACCACCGACCAATAATATTTTTCCACATGCCATCCAATCATGTAATGACACATGGAGACCTATGAAAATATTACAAGTGGCAACCTACAATTGGATTGACATGGCAGTTAACTATTGTGAGATGTGTCAACATACACAAAGTGACATATGTCGTGATCGTATTGGAGACATGTGGAAACCTATGGAAATGTGACATGTGGTAGAAAATTAGTTTGTGACATGTGGCAGTATATGGGTGACTCATCAATGTTGACTGGGCATATTGGAGGCTGATTGGTTGACTAAAATATTATTATTTAATTGATTTTCTAAGGGGAGGTCAAATTCCTAAGTTTCCATAGTTCTTTCATTTCTTCATGAAGCATATATCATTCTTTTCCATATATAAAATACATATTTGTAAGATACCATGCATGTGGGATAAAATTTATGAAGAAAATTCAAAATCTCTTTAAGGAAGGACGAAATTTGATCCAAGGGCCCACATTTGTCCAATACATTTGATCGACGGTGGCTAAGTCATGATTTTGCAGAGGCCATAACTTGAGCTCTAGGTGTCGGAATCATGCAAAATTTATACCGTTGGAAAGGTATTTCGATGAAGAAGGTGATTGTATAGGTTTAAAGGGATAAAAAATGGCATATTTTTTCCAGAAATTAAAATATCACTTAGATTCATTTTTAATGGGTTTGCATGACAACTCAACTTCACGAGCTCATATATTGAGATCCGGGCAGCGGATTTGGACATAATTTATGTCATTGGAAATATAATAAGATGAAAATAACACCTTACATGATTTCCAGGCTTGAAAAATTGATTATCACTTCCAGGAAATTAAAACATAGTCCTCCAATTTAAAAGGGAAATTAATTAAATTTTGAAAACAAATGTTTATTTAAAAACATTTGTTAAAAGGAAAAGGGACCCATTTTGGATATATGTATATTGATTATGTAATTCCATTAATGAAGTCTTAAGGAGGTTTAAAAAAAATAGTGTACGGTAATTTCAAGAGAGAAAAAACACTAACTACTCAAGTAGTTAGAAAATCTCATCTTAAAAAAACAAGAAAGGCTTCATCAAGGGAAGAGTCAGAATTTTCAAAGGAGATGGGCAGAATATCAGAGGAAGAAGAAGGTACAACAATGAATACACAACCAAGCTTTCGATCAAAGAAAATAAATCTCCATATTTTCCATTCTTTCTATTCTTCTACACCATTTCTCATAACTTTATGCTTGAGTCTCTGAATTGGGCACAAGGCCGAGCTCTTGAGTATCCTTCTTGTATTCTTCCAAAATATTATTCTTATCTGATCATCGAGTATTTACAACCATATACATGTCTGTCAAAGATTTTGAATGAAGACCATTTTTTATGAATAAACTCCACAAAGAATTGCTTTGGGGTTGATTTCAACTATATATTGTAACTTTGAGTATTAAGTATGAGATAATTGAGATTGACCTATCAAATTATCTTTTGATCTTGATAGTAATAATCTTTTAAAATTCTTTGAGATGATCAAATTATCCTCTCTTATTTTTCGTGAGGAATATATTGATGCATTTATATATGATTAAGAAGATTGTGTATGTGATGCTGATCACAAAGAAATTCTGATGTTGAAGCCCAACTTCAATATTTTCAATTGTTTAAAGACTTCTTGTTGCATACAAAGATCAGATTAGGTTATTGAAAAACCATATCATTTCATAATTTCAAGCCATAAAGATCTAAGGTTTCCTGCCTTGGCATTCTCCTAATCCAAGATATCACATATATATCTTTTCTCCCAAGAGGAGTACCACCTCTCTAAAAATGCAGGGGGATTCATACCCTCGTGAGATTGTAATTTCAGTCCTGACGGATTCAAGAATCAATATTTTTAGCGACCATTATGGGGAGACATTTATTTTCAAGATATTTGAGGCCCAACTTTAGATCATATTGAAGAACTAGAATCTCCATGGCTCAAAGTTTTGAAAAGAAGGTTCAGGAAAAAAAAATTCTTGCTTTAAATGCAAAGTATTTATAAATCATTATTGAACGACATTTCACCTTTTTTATAATTTCAAAAATACTCAAGAAGCATCAAATATTTAGGAGAATGGACTTCCTGGCAACTCCATTGGAAATACTCAAAATGAATAATTTCATTCATGTCATAATGCTCATTTAAAATCTTCATCAATCCCATCAATGGATTTAGAAGACTCAACAAAAGGGAGAAATAACCAAAGAAGGAGGCAATTTCATAAAACCCCTTTAAATCTACCAGAAGTAGACTTTCAAATGCATGATATTTCTATTGAATTTTTTTTCTATATTCTTTGAGGATGCTTTAGAAGATTCAAAGAAACACTTGTTCAATTTTAAAAGTACATGTCATGATTTCAACCTCACTAAAGACAATGTTACATGTATATTATTCTTACAAACTCTGCAAGGGAATGATTTTGAATGGTATAGCTCATTAATACCTAAATCCATTACCAGCTGGAATGTGTTAGAAGATTCATTTATAGAAAATTTCATCCCAAAAGTGCATTCATATGTTTTTGTTGATGCTTTAAATGTTTCTACCTACCCACCCTCTCCCATATGGACACACGAAAATGAAATGAATACTTTGGAAGAAGAATCTAATCAAACATTGGAAGATTTTTCTGAATCTAGTCACATGGATGAAAATGAAAATAATATTTTTGATTTACAAGAGAAAGACTTCAACCTCTCATACACTCCATATGAAGATATTTTAAACAAAAAGTTTGAGAATGAAATTGATGAGCCTCCACCAAATACACAAAAAATATTTCAGCCTTGTAATAGATGATGAAAATCCTTAAGAGCCTTGGTAGCAAGAACAATTGGTGGAAGAAATGAATGATGAACAAGATTGCCATTACATGAAGGAAAAGTCTTTTCAAGACATGTTTATGAATCAAGAATCTTGAATGTAGATAGTGATAAGGAGAGAAATGAAATAATTTTATGATTGGAAACTCCTCATCCAATCAAAGAAAATAATATTTTTGAGCAACCAAGAATTGATTTCATTGAATTATGGTTCCAGAGAATTATTGGAGAAGTAACACATTCAAATCCTCAACACACCTTACTCAATCTTTCTCCAATACATATTGAGAGTGCCCATTACTCAATGGTAGAAGTTTCAATATGTTTCACAGTGATGGAGTTAATTCCACAAATCAGATCAACACTTGAATGGATCCATTGGAAATATGCCTACACATAAGGTGCCCCTTTCTTTCAAGTAAGTTAGGGTAGGTAGATCATGTATGTACATATTTTTTTCTTCAGTTCATTTTTGTACAATAAGGCAGTCTTTATATTGAAGTTTGAAGATAACTCCATGAAAGAAGAAGAATTGCAAGAATTCTATTTTGAATATGACTCCATATCCTAATGGATAAGGTAACCGGTCTTGAGATTCTGGTGTTCTCAACAGCCCACAGAGGGTCATTGTCCCGTAGTTGGAGCCAATTGTTAACCAAAATTTGGTCACCTATAGGTTCCTTCTCTTCGAATAATAAAAAAAAATTGATACGGGAAGATGGAAGTTTTTGAAATACTATAAGTTCATTCTGTATCCCTCAGTCTTAGCTTCGCCACACATTTTTCAAATAAAAAATCTAGGTTCTTATCCTCAAGATATCCAGGTTTAAATTTTAAGTGGAAAATGGTGTCTCTTCCATGTGGAATAAAGATAATTCCTCGGAAACATATCCAAATGTTTTGGGCCCCAAGACCCTTGTTTTCTTCAAAATATTACAGGCTTAAAACCCCCTCCTTATTTCTCTCTTTCTCAACACTTAGAATTTTTCTCATCTTCCACCTTCTCCTTATTTCTCCATACTTAGTCCTATTTTTCTCCTCCTTTCATAACTTAAACTCTCTTCCATACTTGGGTGGATTCCCACTCCTTATCCCTCACCTCACTCCTCCACCACTCCATACTTGGAAATATTTCAAAGTCCTTTCGGACTCTCAGACTCACCTTCCTCACCTCATAAGTCTGAAAGTCTACTGCCTACAAATTACCCCCTACCTCCGCAACCCACATTTCGCACACCCCCTCACCACTCTATACTTAGTATTATTTTCTAAGTCCTTTTGGACTCTCAGACTCACCTAACCCCTCCTCCTCACCTCCCTCATCCTCATGAGTCCGAAAGTCTTCTACCTACAAACTACCCTTTCCATCTCCCCTCTCACAAATCCCTCCCATACTTAAACTATTACCCAAAGTTTCACATATTAAACCACCAACTAATAAGAGTTTTCCACATGCCATCCACTCATGTAATGAGACATGGATACCTATTATTGGCAACCTACAATTGATTGACATGGAAACTAACTATTATGACATGTGGCAACATACACAAAGTGACCTATGTCGTGGTATTATCAAAGACATGTGGAAACCTATGGAAAGGTGACATGTGGAAGCCAATTTGTTTTCAACATGTGGCAGTATATGGGTGACTCATCAATGTCAACTGAACATATTGGAGGCTGATTGGTTGTTGTGATAAAAATTGATATTTAGAGCAATTATCAAGGTAGTTGTGATAAAAATTTCATCTTTTGGTTCATCCCATTTTTTTTAAATATGCCCCGTGTAAGTTAGGGTAGTTGACTTTTCCTATTAACTAGTCTCATACAAGTGTTCCGAGTAAAACAATGATATATTCTTTAGTGAGTATCCAAATTAAGCGATACTAGATGCATTGGATAGTGGAAAATATGTATTATTTTTGGTACAAGTTTCAAAATCGAATATTAGATATTGTGCTCTTGGCATGCTTTACAAGTATGTTATCCTGGAAGGAACACAAATCAGCAAGGTGTGGGGAAGTTACAATAAATTCCACTTGGCATATCCAATTTTGAACAAACCCATGGAATTGTAAAGAAGACATATCAGAGAACTACATAACGAAATTTCAGACCTAGAAGAGCCAAAATTTTGGAGATACAACGGAAGAAAGATTGTGTAGCAGAACCACCTCCAAATCAACATTTAAAAATGATACTTGGCCAACATGCCACCAAAAAGGGGAACTTCTTCAACAAATAAGACTTTCGACAATCCTACTTGGACTCTTGATGAAGGTGAATAAATGCACATGGACATAAATGATTTACAAAAGAAGGCAGTAACAAAATATGAACTATAAGGGATGATGGATTCAACTGAAGCTAATTTGGAAGATATAATGGATACTAATATGGATGGTTTAAAAAGGGAGATCATGGAAGGATTGAAAAAAATTTCTAACAGAGAGGCCACCTGAAAGTGAAAATGTATCCCATGAAGTTCATAATGAGGACACAAGGAAGATGAATAAAGACTGGAGAAATTCCAACTTTGGGTTGAAGACCAACCAATTTCCTAAGATCGATATGAGGAAGTTTGATGTTAAGGATCCAATCACATGGATACTCCATATGGAGCAGTTATTTGATCTACATGATGTGCCACACACACACACTGTATGAATTTCTTCTTTATATTTCAATTTGTGTGGTATCAATGGATTTGTTCTCACAAATCACTTGTGAATTGGAAAATATTCATGGAATAAATGATAGCACACTATGAGGATACAAGGAGAAATACCTTTTTCAACCAATTGATAAATCTCAAGAAAAAGGGTTCAGTTTCAGAGCACATAGAGAACTTCCAAAGATTGAATATAAAGTTAACATATATTCCAGATGAGAACTTGATTGATGTATTTATAGGAACTTTAAAGGATAACATTCAACATGAGTTTTTCCTTTGGGAACCCAAACCATTGGAGAATGCGTTCAGGGTGGTGAGAAATGTTGAAAGTAAAAATATGGCTATGGCTACTAGAAGGATCACTCCTAACATCTATTGAGAGAATATTGTTCCTTCTTCTAAAACATCTCAACCTACAAGGTTGACACCTTAATAATACGAGGAAAGAAAAGAAAAAGGTTTATGCTTTAATTGTGACAAAAAATACAATAAGGGACATAAGTGTGGTGAGAAGAAATTATTCTACATAGATTGTGAATAGGAATAAGAACAAGAACAAGAAAAAGAACCATCTCAAGATGAAAACGTAGAAAATATTTCTTCTGAAGAGTTGACTCCCACCATATCATGTAATGCATTGGCTGGAATTAGCACTCTTCAAACCATCAATATCGAAGGATATATTAAAAAGAAAAATTTAATAGTCCTAATTGATTCTGGTAGTACTCATAATTTCATTCACTATAAATTAGCCAAATCTCTCAATTGTTTTATATATCCAGCACCAGAGTTTCAATTAATGATTGCAGATGGAGGAACTGTCAATTTCTCAAGAAAATTCCATAAGATCAATCTTACTATGGGGGAATATGTAATGAATATTCCAATGATTTCTATACCCTTGGGTGGTGCTGATGTCATACTAGGAATCCAATGGTTACAATCATTGGGAACAATGGATTTTAATTTTCAAGAACTTTTCATGAAATTTTCATTGGAAGGAAAGGAAATTAAGGGGTATCAAAGGGAAACTGAGTAAGGTGATAAGATCTAATGGCATGAAAAAATATTGAAAAAGGGGCATCAGGGTGTAATTGTACAACTATGCTCACTAGATGTTCAAACATCTAAGCCATGTATTCCCCTAGATCTCCAAGGGATCATTGATAAACACTCCAAAGTATTTGAAGATATTCCTAGAGGTATTCCACCCACTCGCAATCATGATCATTCTATTCACATAATTCATGGGAGAGTTCCTCCTAACATTAGGCCTTACATATACCCTTATGCCCAGAAGAGTGAAATTGATCATATGATTGAAGAAATGTTAGAGGTTGGAATTATTATATCTAGGAAAATTTCTTACTCTGCACCAATCGTAATGGTACTCAAGAAAGAGGGCTCATGGTGTATGTGTCCATATTATAGAGAGCTCAAAAAGATCACTATTAAAGATAAGTTTCCCATTCCCGTCATTGATGAATTGCTAGATGAACTACATGGAGAAATCTACTTCACAAAGTTGGATCTCCATTCAGGGTATCATTGGATTAGAATGAAGGAAGAAAATATCCCAAAAACAACATTATGAACTCATGAAGGCCATTATGAATTTTTTTTCATGTCTTTTGGCATTATGAATGCACCTTCCACATTCCAAGGGTTGATGAATTCTATTTTCAATCCATTCCTTCGAAAATTTGTGTTAGTATTTTTTGTTTATATACTAATCTATAGCAAGTCTTGGGAGGATCATGTTCGACATGTTGATAGGGTGCTACAACTACTAAAGGAGAAACAACTATATTCCAAACCATCCAAATGTTTCTTTGGGGTGAAGGAGTTAGAGTATTTGGGTCATATTGTATCTCATGAATGTGTTAAGGTAGACCCTAAAAAGATTCAGGCCATGATGGACTCGTCGATTCCTAAAACATAGAATAATCTTAGAGGATTTTTGGGTTTGACAGGTTACTACCACAAGTGTTTTTGGAACTATGGAACAATAGAAACAACTTTAACAACATTAACTAAGAAGGATGCATTTTCATGGACTCCAGAAACAACTCAAGATTTTGAACAACTTAAAGCAGCGATGTGCAAAGATCCTATATTGACCACACCATACTTCAAAAAAACTTATATTGTGGAATGTGATGCCTCAGGAAATGGCATTGGTGCTATTCTAGTGCAAGAAGGAACACCACTTGCTTTTGAAATTATTCCATTGAAGGGAAAGGACTTACACAAACCATTTATGATAAAGAAATGACCGCAATAATACATGCATTGAAGAAATGGCACCCTCACCTAATAAGTAGGCACTTCAAGGTCAAATCAGATAATGACAGTCTTAAATACTTCTTGGAACAAAGAATATCTTCAAAAGAAAAATAGAAATGGGTGACCAAGATGTTGGGTTATGATTTTGAAATCATCTACAAAAAAGGGAAGCAAAATGTTGTGGTAGATGCACTCTCAAGAAAGGATGCATATGTTGAGGCCTTTCTTTGTGCTCTCTCGATCATCCAACCTGATTGGATAATAGAATCAAGGGATGAATGGAATAATGATGAAAAGTGTGGACTCTCATTCAAATGCAACAATATTACATTGCATCATACACATTTACATGGAAAAATGATTCAGTATGGTACAAAGATCGCTTATATTTATGTAAGAAATACCAACTCAAACAAAAGGTACTCTTGGAATTGCACATCTCTCTGGTAGGATGGCACTCAAGATTTTTGAAAACCTACCATAGGGTCAAGAAGGATTTTTTTTGGGATGTCCTTAAAAATGATGTTCAAAGGTTTGTGGTAGAAGTTTTGGTTTGCCAACAAAATAAGGTGGAAACAATTAAGACCCCAAGTCTTTTACAACCATTAGCCATCCCAACTCAACACTGGGAGGAGGTTTCCATGAATTTCATCACAGGGTTATCGAAGTCTGAAGGAAAGAGTGTCATCATGGTGATTGTTGATAGAATGACCAAGTACATACACTTTTGTGCACTCTCACCCTTTGAATGCTAGTATATTTTCCATTGCATTCATGGAGACAATTCAAAAGCTACATGGAAGCCCAAATATTATTGTAAGTGACAACGATCCCATATTTACTAGACATTTTTTGAAAAAATTATTTTCTTGTTTGGGTACTCAATTGGCTCATACCTCATCTTATCATCCATAGTATGACGGAAAAACTGTGATAGTGAACAAATATCTGGAAGACTACCTTAGTTTCTTTTTCTTTGATAAAAAAACAAAATGGTTCTAGTGGTTACCCTTGGAAGAATGGTGGTATAACAATTCCTTCTCTAAAAGAAAAATCTAAGGTTCTAGCAGTGGAAGATCACATTGAGCATCAACAACAAGTTCTCTAACTCTTAAAAGACAAATTTACCATGGGACATAATCACATGAAATAACAAGCAGATCAACATCACAGTGAAAGAAGTTTTGAAGTAGGGGATTGGGTATTTTTAAGACTACAACCATACAAATAAATTCCCTCAAGCAAGCTAAGAAGGATAATAAATTATCACCAAAGAAATATGGCCTTTATAATGTGTTGGAAAAGATTGGTACTATGGAATACAAATTGGAGTTGCTTGCATCTTTGTGAGTACGCCTAGTTTTCCATGTTTCATGCTTAAATAAGGTTATAGGTGACAAGATCCCAATTCAAACTATATTGCCAAAACTTGACGAGGAAGGAAAAATCATATTGGATCTTGAAGGGATCACTGACACAATAATTCTCCAATTGAGGAATAGATCCATTTAGTATCTCATTAAGTGGAATAAACTATCTACTGAAGATTCCACTTGGGAAGATGAGTCTTTTATATAGAAGCATCCAGAATTACTCAAGCATTGTGGAAAACACTTATCTGAAGGGGAGGGGCATGTTAAGCCCTAAATATTGGCACATTACCCCTTAATTGGGGCACATTACATTAGTATTGTTATTTTATTTATGTCGACTTGGTTCCATTAGTTGTAATTGTAAATCCTAGTCTCCTATATATACGAAGGAGACCTTTTCATTTGGAATCATCTTGTATTTGTAAATTTATGTGGTGTATAAGGAGATTCCCCCCTCGAAGAGGCTTATTATATGAAATTCTGTATTTTTCAAGGCGTTGAGTACTTATTCTGAGGTTTTTATACTATTTTGATATTTGGTTCTTAAGAGGTTGACTAAAATATTATTATTTTATTGATTTTCTAAGGGGAGATCGAATTCCTAAGTTTCTATAGTTATTTAATTTCTTCATAAAGAATATATCATACTTTTCCATATATACACTATATATTTGTAAGATCCTTGTTGAGACCAATTCCTGCTTCTGAAATTTCCCTCCCCTTTTCTATTTTCCCAACTTATTTTTCCCATTTCTTTTCCCCCTTTTATACTTACCCTCATTCCCCTTTTATTTTATTTTCCCTTCTCTTTTCCCTTTCTATTTACTATACTTATCCGTTTTTCAAAAAAACGATGGGTTCGTGGGTTAGCGGGCTCATGTATATTCACCTCCATCCGTACTCCCACATCATGAGTTCGACTAACCACTGCGTTATTATGTAATTAACCATTTTTGCAACCATGGGTTCATGGGTTCAAGCTTTCATATTCCAAGTTCCGCGATATCCATTTTTCATGCAAGCACCCTTGATCTACATTATGACTGTCAGACTTGTCATGGGTACCAAGCTCCTAAGTATATCATTTCTCCTATTGAGTCTGACCAACTGCAGTGAAACACTTAGCCTATTTTTTATCGTTTGCAACAGTGGGTTGGTGAGTTCACAAAAGTTCCCAAATTCAAATTGCTCTCGTTCATCCCCGCCACCTTTGTACTTTTCCCAATACGCATTTAGTATGGTTTAATGCTAATAACTCATCATGCAGGTTCCATAAAGATCGCCATTAAATATCAAAGGGCTCGAGGAGATTTCCCATTAATTTTCATTAAAGCATGATTTGCCAAATATTATATTATTGTTATCTCTCTCAAGCGTTTATTTTAAGTATTATCTGTTTAAAAGAACAATCTCATCAACGTATGGAAGAAACAACTCAACAACCATTCTTTGGTGATACTATGAATATTTTTGGGCATGAAGACCATAAATTTCAGTGGTCCAAAGCATATTCTTACTACTCATCTCCATCTGCTAAAAAATAAGTGATATTGACATCTGGAATTGCTCGCGCAGGGTGTGTCCCTGAGGTTTTTGACTGTAAGGAACTGGTTGGATGGTGTGTTGAGAAATACATGCCAAGTCAATGAATCATACAACTCCAAGATTGTTCTCCCATCTCTTTTTCATCGCAAGTGTTTTGTAAGATGTTGAAGCTCCCTGAGCCAACACTTACCTTCAAAAGAGAGGATTGTAGGGATTTCCTAAAAAATAATGACAACAACCTGGACCTCTTGCCTGAGTTCTTGAAGAATCTCTCGATAGTCCCAGAAGACATTACCAAGTTGTAGGTCAACTCTTTTAAAAATCCCTTTCGGGAAATCACTTGGTTGTGTTGATACTAAGAGGGGGGTGAATCAGTATCAAGTACAATTTAAAACCTTTTTCAACTTATACTTAAACCATTCAACTATATCCAATGAGCAATGAACAATAGTATAAGAGCTACACCAATACACCATAATACACCATGCACAATATATGAGAAATAATCAATAGTTATTGTTCAAGGGAAGTAATGACTTCCAAAGGTAGCTACAACTTCCAAATGTAAAGGGAGGGATAAAAATCCAAGAGGAAGATACAATC
>ML800067.1:123761-135249 GCA_009831015.1 Picea engelmannii
TATTCTTCTTTACATTCTTCAGCGGTCAATGCTATTTGAAAATCTTCATTGTTTGGAATCTCTTTCCTTCTCCATACTGTGGTTGGCATAGGGACATATTCATTCATATATCTTCAATCTCATACTTTGTGACCAAGATAATTACATTTGTAGCATGCAATATTTTTGTCCATCAATGGAGAAAATGAATTATAACTTATGTTGACAAATCCATGATTATTTCCATATATTCTATTTAAACCATTCATTTTTCTTGCGTATGTGTTCCTTTCATTGATTCTGCAATTAATTGCCTTATGTCCAAAATGTTTGCAGGTATAACAATGACCAAGAAAGAAATTTTGATACCTTGGAGTAAGTGGGCTTCTTTGTGTTGTAGTCCATCTGGGTTCATGATCTATTCTTTTGTAGTTTCCTTCATATTGATTGAATCTTCTTTGATTCCTGAAGGTAAGAGGTCTTCTTGGATATTCATCTCTTTTGTAATCATTCCTTTTTTCTGGTATCCTGGTCCACTTCTCATCAACTGTCTATGTAGCTCTTTATTCAACCTTCTTGTTGTTATTTGCATCTTCTTTGTATGAAGTTTCACCCATGCATCCAAGATGTGTTAAGTCTTTTGTCACTTGAGAGTTTCTTAAGCTCTTCTTCAATGAGACAACTTCTTGTTCAAGTTTCTCACAATCTTCTTCTTTCTTCTTCATTTAGACATTCCTTACTTCTCCTATTCTTCTTTCTTCTTCAAGTAGAGTTTTCAAGGAAATGGTTTCTTCTCTTAGTTTTCTTGTGTGTCTTTGAGCTTGCTATTTTCAATCTCAACATGCTTCAATTTTTTAAGATTCTCATTTTCTTGTTGAATAATTTTTTCTTCATGATTTTCTTCTTATTCATCGGAATTTTCTTCTTCAGTGTCATTTGTTTCAATCCTTGGATGAGGACATTCAAATTCAACATGACCTACTCCTTCACAATCAAAGAAACCAACTGACCTCTATTTTCTTCTTTGAAATATGAGATGTTGTAATTTGCTTCAACTTCTTCTTCTTCTGCGTCTTCCCTTACATAAAGGTCTTGTATCTTGTCCCAAATCTCTTTTGATGATGTACATGATCCCACTTTAGATTTCAGTAAATCTGTCAATCCATCTAGGATGGTATCTATTGCCAATTTGTTGTTCCTTTTTGCTTCCTTCTGAGCTGCAGTATTTGGTTTCTTTAAAGCATTGTATCCTAAAGCAACTGAGAACCAAACATCTGCCCCAAGAGCTTTCAAGTAAGTTTCCATTCTCTTACTCCAATATTCAAAATTTCTTCCATCAAATGGTGGAATCCCATTTGGAATTTTGTCTTCCATTTCTTCTTAGGATCTTTCTTCCAGTGGTTAAACTGTACTGAAGGTAACCCGCTCTGATACCAGTTGTTGATACTGAGAGGGGGGTGAATCAGTATCAAGTACAATTTAAAACCTTTTTCAACTTATTCTTAAACCATTCAACTATATCCAATGAGCAATGAACAATAGTATAAGAGTTACACCAATACACCATAATACACCATGCACAATATATGAGAAATAATCAATAGTTATTGTTCAAGGGAAGTAATAACTTCCAAAGGTAGCTACAACTTCCAAATGTAAAGGGAGGGATAAAACTCCAAGAGGAAGATTCAATCCTCCAATATCATGAGATATTTTAACTCTCCATCCTTTCCCCTTCCTTCCACCCAAGAATATATGAGAGATAACAAAACTTTACATTAAATCATCACCATCAACCAATCATTACATAGAACCTGATAATGCTTCTTGAGACTTCTTCAATTTATGCAATTCTTCAATTCTTGGAGTACTCTGATCCTGTAGATAATATTATTCAATGTATTCTCTGAAACTCCTCCAATTTTCACTCCTTGAATCCTTCCCAAAAAGAGGTTATAGAAAGAATGGTAGACTTTATTCAATTCTGGTCTATTTAGGAGAGGGAGCTTTCACAGAATGCCCCGCGCTCAATAATTAACATCCAGTTTTGAAACTTGCACACAAGAAACGAAAGTCCGTACTCTTTCCAATTAAATTTGTCCCACATAATTTGGATTCTCTATGAAGAAGTTATGATTGTTTTCCCTGGAACACATGTTTATTGATTAGCTTTAGGACTGGTCCCAAACCCTATCTTCCACAGAGTGTATATCCATAATTATAATGAATCAAGAGCTGGAATTTTCCCCAGAGGTACCTGGATATGTCTTCTCAATACCATATCGATTTCACCATATGAATCGTTCTAGAAAAAAAATTATAGAAAAAATGGTAAGATGACTCGAAAATAACATACCTTAGAACACATCACCAAAAGACTTCATCCTCCCTTGAAATCCGACCTTCTTTACTTCTTATTTCCTCTAAAATTCAAATTGTATCGAATGAATGTATAATGATGTTTATTTATACCATTTATTTCACTTCCTTTTAACATTAGGGCCTACCTAACACTTTCTTATTTTGTAATTCTTTTCTTTAATTATCTTCAGGGCCTACATGTACTTCCTTCTTCAATTCACTTCGTCATCTTCAAAAATTCATTTCTCCTCAACCATGAGGATCCACGTGATGTGCCGCATACCACCAGAAACAACATGATGCATACTATTCATCCATGGGTGTTTTATCTGCATGTGCATTTTCCTTCATGTCCAAATACCTTCATCAATCTTCCGATCCAAAACCCATGACTAGGGTTGACATCAATGACAACAACCACTCTTCCAACTGGTTGTTTACCAGACTGATAGGCCAAGAAAGTACCGCTACTATTTCCCACATGATTATTTATATCTTATATTTTACAGTTAAAGAGCAAGCTATTTTTGATTGGGGAAAATTGATATCCATTGAAATCTCCTCCCAATTGTCACAGTACAAAAGAGACAAGAAATTCTTTATGGATTATTATTTGGTGTTTGCGATAACATATTGCTGTCAATTTCCAAAATTGTCTATTTTTAAGAGGGTAAACTTTGAACTTGACCCAGTTACCTTCTAGTACTAAGCATTGTGGAAACACAAATATTATTTGAATTTCTATGAAGTTTAAAATGATTTCATTTCAGTTTTCAAAGGACTATTGTTTCGTAAAGATATCCCCAGAATATCCAACCATGAAAATAAATTCTTGAATAAAAAGGGGACATTGGAGCAGATGGAAAATCACAATGTTATCGAGATTTTTGGTTCCAAGCAAAATCCATCGTTTCTTCCATGCCATGTATCTAATAAAAATTTTATTACAAAAGTAGCAAGGTAGTATAACTTATGGCTGCATCTTTTCCATGAGAAATGAAAAAAACAATTCATACACTCACCTTAGAGAATTGGAGACTTTATATTCAGGAATATAAACAAAATTGATGAGTTTATGAATCACTTCCACAATTTGAATCTGAAATATGATGAAAAGATAAAGGGGTTTGACCCTAACGAAATTTTTCGTGGAACATATACTAGCAGTAGGATTCAACAATTCATTTATTCATATAGTTCTGAGTGAAGAAGAATATAATAACTTAGGCCCTCCTTCTTACAATGTTGGTGACTTGGAAACATTACTTAGTACTAATGAGTTTTACAAGAAGAAAGGAAAGGGTCCCAATGGGAAGAGCACCCAATCCCCAACTGTTACTCCTAAGACCACCACATCTTGGAGAAATGCTCCAGCGACCCACCCAACTAGGAAAGTTACCAACAATAGTTCCAACAATGGAGGAGAAAAGAATCCCCCTTTAGGAAAAATTGAGAGCTCACACAAGCTTCCTCTGAGAAAGAAGAGGAAGAATGTTGTGCAAGAGGAAGAAGACCATCACATAGAAAATGACATCAACAACTTCTCTCTTGAAGACATGGAGCTCGAGGCGGACATCGATAAATTTTTTCCCACCATTGACCATCCGAAGAACACAATCCATCATAATTCATCATTAGAAATGATTGAGAATGAGACCTTCAATGAAGAAGAGTCATTTTATTTTCAAAGCACTATATTTGATAGGGAATCCAAAAAATTGATTATTGAAAAAGGTGATCTGAAGAATAAGAACGAAAAATCTCATTCATAGGTTGATCTAAGAGAAATGTAGCCTTCCCATATTTCTAAAATTCACATAGCAACCAAGGATGCTATGGATGACTCCATTGGTGGTCTAGAAGAAGAAAACATGAAATTGAAAGAAAGGATCAAGGAACTGGAATATGTCTTAATGCATCTTCCAATTCTGGCCAGTCCTTTGACAATAGTCAAACCCACCACACCTGCTGCTAAATTGAAAGGAGCTTCAAGCCTACTTACATGATCCAGGAGATACTTATAAATAAACATTAAGAAAATAACGACATTGATCATAGAGGCATGTGAAGTCTCAAAAAACATTGTTTATTTTGGCTCAAGGGCGCATGCCTTCCATGAGTATTTGCAAGCTAACCTGAAGAATGAAGAAGTGTTTTAACTTGACGATGTACTACCCTTTGGAAACAAAGTTTCCAACATGACAAAACTAAGGAGAAGAGAGGATGATATGCCCTCCCCAAACCAAATAAAAAAATTGAGTGCGTGCTGGATAGAAAAGATAAAAAAATTGAATAATATTGTTCAAGCATGTAGCCAAGCTATATCAAAGAAGGAAGACATATTCAAGAGGCACACAGAAAAAGACCTATCTGGAAGTACTAACAAAATACAAGACCCCAAACTAATTCTCAACTCAATGTTCCTAACAAAGAAACAATTTGACGAACAAGTTGATATTTTTAAAGGGTTGTCAGTTGAAAATTTCTATGGTATACTTGAATATGATGAGGACGACATAGAAAATTAGTCAGTGAACTACTCTGTGAAGAATCATGAAATTGAGGAAGCATTACATGGTATTTCCCTTGATTTGAGAGACTTGGAGGGCGAGTTGTTCAACATAAAAATCTTGAATGAGATAAATGTGGCACCAATGAAAAGTTATATTGAAGAATGGTTCAAGAAAGAAATCGGCAAATTGACCAACGAGGGGGAATAAATAGTTGAGACAGTTTATGTAACCATTAATGAAGATAATAAAAGGATACCAAAAAGCAAGTGAAGACACAAGAGACCATAATAGTAAGTTTATGATGATCACATATTTCTTTCTTTATCAGTTCCTTCATCTAGTTACTCTTCTTCTTTGAATAGAAAGGTTTAACTGAAGATTGATAACTTCTCTTTTCTAATTTCAAGGTCTTGTTGTTCTTTTACTGCCCACCATATTCCTGATAACTCAACTTCACGAGCTCATATCTTGAGATCCAAGCGACGGATTTGGAAAAAAATATATATTGTTGGAAATATAAGATGATGAAGATCATGTATGAAGTGATTTATAATCCTGAAAAGTTGATTATCACTTCCATAAAATTAAAACACAGTCCTCCTATTTCAAAGGGATTATTTGAATTTTGAAAACAAAAGTTTATTTAAAAACTTTTATTAAAAAGGAAAAGGAACCCATTTTGGATATATGTATATTGATGATGTAATTTCATTAATGAAGACTTAATGAGGTTTTAATTAAATAATATGTTTAAAAAAGAAGTGTACGAGAATGATCTGAAAATGATCTTTAAAGACTTGGCTAAGTTTTAAGCATGAGTTCATTTACCAATGAGGAATTAATGAAAGAAGAAGAACTTAATGAGATACTATAGAAGCTATAATAAAAAATTCAGATCAGAATTTAAGCACAAAGAACAGAAAACCATAACAAAAAATTTGTTAACGGAGTTCAACAAGATTGCCTACGTCTCTGGGCATTTGTCTTAGTGGGCAAGGCTTTCTTATTTCTCTTCAATGCTTCAAACGAACATCTGAAAAATGTCAAAAGGACTACAAACTAGTCTAGTTGTTTTCTTCTCGACCTTACGAATCCAACACAACTAACGACACTGAAAACGATTGAGCGTAGCTCCCGGAATTGAACCACAAAGTTCCCCTCCTCAATGGATTCCCTACATAAAAATGGCCTTGGCTTTCAAATTCCTCAGCATTTCTCCTATTCTGAATCTCCTAATGCTGTTAATAACCTCTGTATTTTATATATGTGGAGTTGGTCTCCTCCTCCCAACTTCCTCCCAATATTTGGCCTCAAATCGGGTTCCAAATCCCCCAATAATGGCTAAAATACAATTAAAACAATTGAAAATCACAAAACAATCATTTTCTATGGTAAAAAATCCCATATTTGACAAAAATGTAGGCGCAACCCCTTTACTTGGGCTCTTGAGAATACGAGGCATGCCATATGGCCATGCGCTAAGTGTTGGCCCCTAACTCTCCATTCAAGCCCCCAAACCTCGGTCGTATGCACCATGTGCCCTGGTGGTAACTTTCCACACTCCATTGTTGGCTAGCTCCTGGTCTACAGCTCCCTGGTTGCAGGCTAGCCCCCCGTCGACTAGGGCCTATCCCCTAACATGTTTCCATATGCAACTTAAAAGGATATTATGCCATATGGCATAACAAGTCATTCCATAGCCCATACGGTTATCCTAGGAGGTCAGGGGTTCGACCCCAGTGGAGCACAATAAAAGTTTTGGAACAACCAACCTTGGAAAAATTCTGGGTGCCATGTGGTGCCCTCTGATTGGTCCACATGTCACTCTATGATTTGTCTGTACGATATAGTCAACATCTAGTCAGCACATAGTCAACATGCATAGTTATCTTCCACGTCAGCTAACATTGTTGGACAACTGAGAGGGGGGGTGAATCAGTTGTCACTGTGCTTAAACAAGTATATCCATTTTTAAACTCATTACAGAACTCTCAATGATGATCACAATAAATAAGCAGTAGAGTATTCAAAATCAATCACACACATGCATAATACAGAGACATATATTCCTGAGGAAACCCATAAAGGGTGAAAACCTCTTCTTATTTATATGATAATTATTTTTTGTACATTATCATTCTTATGAGCACCAACTCATAATGAGGCTATCACCTTTGTTTTGCAAGCTGCTACTTGCTGAGAGCACCAACTCTCTGGTTTCTCTAGCACCCACTAGAAGGAAGTACCAACTCCCTGAATTTTCCAGCACAAACTGGATGGAAGCACCAACTTCCAGTTATACAGGCACCGACCTATATATCAGAGAACCAATGTTCTCCCTTGCACCACCCTGCCACCCTAGTTTCTCTGGCTGCAACCATATGGAAGCTACAACTCTCTGTGTTCAAGAACCTACTTGAAATTCTGAGGACAACAATCCTCCCTAACACCTCCCAAGCACCCTAAAATATAAAACTTTTCTTTCTGTGAATTTATTATAGTGATTCAATAGTTGGCATTGGCTTACCAGGCTTATCATTGTTCTGCTCTGCTTGCATCAGTGTCTTCCTTCTTGCATTCTCTTCATCTTTCTGATCTTCTCCTCTGTCTCAGCATGCACACCTTGAATTTCTCTTCTTCTCATAGATATGCATCTCTATTATTTTCTTCTTCTATGCTTTAGCTCCTGCACATCATGCTTATACACACATGCATCACTCGCAACAACAACAACAAGATCTCTGCTCTGTTCTGCATTTTTATAGTCTCTGTGCACCTTGTGCATGCTGCATGCACTATCCCACTGCATACACTTCACTGCTTTCATCATCACTGGCCCTTCTCCTGAGATCCTTTGGATTTGATGACTGTAATATTCTTCCACTCACTTCCATTTGTTAGTCGACTTTATGCTGAGTCTACACTCCACTGGAAGTTTCCTTGAGACTCTTCATCTTATTTGTCGATCACCTTGAAGACTCTTTGAATTCTCTGGCAGATGTAATCACTTCCTTCTAGCAGTTACTGAGAGAATCTCTGCACGTTCATGCATTTCTCACCTTCTGTCTTCCTGAGGAAAAATTTACAGTGGGAGTTTATCCTTTGTGGCTAATCCCTTTCCTTTCACATGTGGCCTCAAGCGATAACCAAAAACCTATTCAGAAATCATTTCACGATCCAGGATATATAGCTGCGAGTTGCCTCGCTCCATTCATGAAAACTCCGAAATGGAGCCTATATTTGCTAGCTCCTTCCCCTCACTTTCATTGATAGGACCACTGGCTGTGACCACAACCCCATTCGAAAGTGAATTTCTCGATTTCACACTTCGGGGATCCTCCCGTGAGTCCCTTGACTCCTCCAAATCCTGGTACCTGAAATGGAGCCTAACTATGCTAGCTCCTTCCACTCACGCGACCACCGGCGGTGACCACAGCCTAATTTGAAAATTCAAATCGCAATTTTATGTTTCAAGGATTCTCTTGTGAGTCTCCTTGAATCCTTCCTCTAGAATTCCCGATATCTGAAATGGAGCCTAGAATCTTGCATGCTCCTACCTTCATGTGACCACCGACGGTGAGCACAACCTAAGTCGAAAATGCATTTCACAATTTCGCGTTTTGGGGATTCTGTGATGAGTCATCTCGACTCTTCATGTTGCAAACTCCTAAATGAATCTTGGATGCACTAGCTCTGCTCTCCAAATATCGATGATGTGACCATGAGATATGACCGCTTGTTAATCATTTGAGCACTTCTCTTTCTGAATCAACGGTCCACAACCCGTGGTGATCGAACGACTATCCTTTGCCCCAAAACTTCAGCTTTCAGGACTTTGGGGGAGTGTTGATGCTAAAAATATCAAAACTAAACTCCCAGAGTGACATCACTCTTGCATCACTCGATGATGTGTCATGAGTCGAGTGGCTGTCACGTGTCACTTCTTGGATCAACGGTCCAGATTTGTCCTCGATCCAACAACTAAGATTATATCGTCATTTCGTGTTTCGCGAGTTCGAGAGGTTAGGGTACCTCCTTCCTTTGAACTTTCAGTCAGTGAAATGTTGATCTTTAGCCACATGTCCTTCTTGGATTGATGGTCCATATTTGTCCTCGATCAAACAGCTGAGATTATATCATCATTTTGTGTTTCGCGAGTTGGAAGGATAGAGCACCTCGTGCCTTTGACCTTTCAGTTAGCGAAATGCCAATCACTTGCCATGTGTCCTCTGGCTTCAACAATCATGATCAATTCACGATCTCGCATATCGCGAGTTCGAGGGGTTAGAGCACCTCCTTCCTTTGACTTTCCAGTCAATGAAATATTGATCTATGACCAGTGTCCTGCCTGAATATGGATGGTCCTCCTGCTTTCAGGATTTTGTAAGCCCGCTTCTCCTTGCACTTTAAAGAATGTGTAGGTACTCCTGGATCCAACGACGGTCGGACCCCACGCTTGGATCTAACACTCGAGATCCATCCTCCATCTGTGCGCTCCTCCTGTCTAGACTTATGATGTCTTTCGAGCCTATTTTCCATCGTTGTTCTTTCCATCGATGTTCTTTCCATCAATGACAAGCTCACTCCCAACTGTAAACTTGCCAAAAATATCCCCCTTTGGCATTTATGGCAACCCTAAACGACTGCACTAATATGTTTGGACCTCCATCTATAGCATTCGGTCTGGACCACTCCACTCCTTTTATCCCCCTTTGACATTAATGTCAAAGAAAACATGCTCCCCCTGAGCCGTTGCAGCACTTCGTTGGAGGTATCAGATATGCAACCAACACATACTCCCCCTAATAGGATGGACTCTCTTAGGTGTGAGTTGAGATGATACCCAACTTCTGACGAAGATATTCAAATGGTGTCTTGTCTAGGGTTTAGTAAATATGTCTTCATTTTGTTCTATGGTTGGAATGTAATGTACCTGAACAATCTAATTGGTGACCTGCTCTCTCAGAAAATGGTATTTTATGGGAATATGCTTGGTCTTGGAGTGGAATACAAGATTGTTTGACACACTTATGGCACTAGTGTTATGACAATGAATTAGGATCGGTGCAGTATATTTTACCTCCAAGTCTGCAAGTGTTTGAATCATCCATAATACCTGAGTGCAACAAGTAGCAACAACAATTTACTCTGCCTTTGTAGTTGATAAATAAATGGAACCTTTCTTTTTACACTACTACATATGGGCGGATTATTCCATGAAAATTTTCCACGCTTCCACTAGTTTCATCTTTTTTTTAAACATGGCGAGATTTTCATCGATATTGCCACGCAAGTTCATCGCAATATCCACGAAAATATTTTTTAAATCTAGTCGGGATTTTCGTCGCTATATCCACGAACTTTCATGGCAATATCGACAAAGATTTTTCACCAATAAAATTTTTTTGGACCTTTCCATACTCATCAATAAAAAATTCCATGTGAGAACCTTGCTAGAAAAACAAAACCACATAAATAATGATTTTTTGAGAGGGGTTTTAATCGCCCATTAAAGCATAGACCACCACCATTTAACCTCTTCCCCTTTCCCTTATAGAAACATTGTTCTCTATATAAGATATGCCATGTATTTACCTCCCATAGCATGTTTTGACCTCACCAATTAATCTTCTTAATTGTATAGTTTGATGAAACAAGAGGGAAACATATTCATGAAATCCTACCATACCCTTTTCTTGATCACCTACTAATCCTATATCGTTTGAATATTTTCATTCATCTTTCCACTGGATTGCATTGATGGGGTTATGAGCATATTCTAGGTAAAATATATTGTTCTACCTTAGAGTGTTCAATAACCATGCTAAAAAATTGTGCATACCTCCACTACCAATCAATAGATATAGACCAACATTAAATCTCCTTCAATTTCCTATCTTCCTTGACAACCAAATACCAATAGGGGGAATGATAGGACTAATGCCTTCAAAATAATAGAATTATTGGTAAGTCTCTTGATTGGTATTCTAATCCAATCCTCCATTAAAGTGGATCTACATACTTCTAAAATATTACCTCTTTCCACAAACCTTCAATATAGATGAGTCTCCAAAGGTTTTCACTACTAGGGATTTTCTAAAGTAGTACATCTTCTTTAAAATCCACACCCCCACCTTCCTAAGCTTAACTAGTCTACCCATCTTAATAGAAGCGTGCTTTCTTTTTGTTTGTTACAAAACCAAAGAAACTTGAAGACCTTATTTTTAATTTTGTTTAAAATTCCTTTAGGAATGTATGTAAGTGAGTGCCAATAAACTAGGATGGCTTAAAAAATTGCTTTCACCATGGTCAACCTCCCTCCCATTAACAACCATGTTGTGAACCAAGAGGATATCCACTTCTTGATATTGTTGTAAATCCAAATACAATAGTTAAACCCATACTCATTATATTTTAATTCAAACCCTAAATATTTGAATCCTTTGATGAAATCATTGAACCCTAAAAGGGAATAATTACATGGATTGCATATTCCTTCTCTTGCATTGTCTCATGAAAAGTGATGGAAGACTTTTGAGTGTTAATTTACAACCTTGAGGATTTCATAAATATCCAAAACCAATTGGATAATCCATGCATCACTAATGGATCCATTACCAAACAATAGTACATCA
>ML800067.1:155139-165418 GCA_009831015.1 Picea engelmannii
TCATGCAATCCATGTGTTTTTTTTAAAGTAATATTCCAAATTATTCTTTGTGTATATTGTCATATTGGTATCCTTACTTCTAATCCAACTTCATGATAACACATGCTTACAATATTTGGTTGATTAGTGCCTTGATTATTTGTGGGGGATATATATATTAGAGTATATTACAATATTACAATATTACAATGTAATAGTAAGGCCATATTACAATGTAATATGGCATTACCATATTACAATGTAATATGGTAATGCCATATTACATTCTAATATGGCATACAATATGGTATACCATATTACAATGTAATATGGTAATACCATATTTCATGTAAATTTTTTTTTTAAACTTAAAGCCATCGTCGCAATATCGACGAAAGTTCGTCGGAAACAATTTTACTATTTTACCAAAACTGTCGCTATAGGGATTAAATTTCGTCGCAATTTGCCACGAATTTTCGTCGCACATATTGCATTTGCGTCGTAAGTTTGGTTTTGATATATTTTTTCGTCGATATTTCCATGGCATTTCGTCGCAAGTTGCGACAGTTTTGCATCGCACATTCAACATCTACGTCGCATGTTATAGGCTTGGCATAATTGTTTGTCACAATTGCGACAAAGTTTCGTCGTAATTTCCACATTTCTTTGTTGTTATTGCGACGTAATTTCGTCGAAATTGCGATGATGCATAGGGTTTACCAGTGTTGAAGGTGGTGATACATGGAGCGCTTATTTCGTCGATGTTTCCACACACACCTGGATCGTGGATATAGCGACAAAATAATTTCGACGAAAAAAAATATCGACTGTCGTGGAAATTGCGATGGATATGTGTGGCAATATTAACGAAAAACCGTTGCAAATTTGGTCATATGTAGTAGTGTTACTCAACCATGCTACTAGAGAATATCCTAAGAAGAACGCACCTCCACTCATTCTTTTCCTTTCATCCATGTAGTTATCCCAATCAACATCTGAGTAGACTGATAATTGAAAATTATGATTCTTAGGATACCATAGGCCATAGTTCATTGTTTCTTTAAAATATCTGAATATTCTTTTGACAGCTAGTAAATGACTGTGTTTGGGTGTTGCCTGATACCTTCCTACTATTCCAACAACATGCATTATGTCTGGATGAGATGTTGTGATATACAATAGGCTTCCTATCATTGACCTATATGAACTTTGATCAACATCAGGTGAATCATCATCCTTGCTTAATTTGCATCCAGTAACCATAGGTGTGCCCACAGGTTTAAAATATTCCATTTGAAACCTTTTCAACATTTCTCTTAGATATTTTTCTTGAGAAAGAAACATTCCTTCATATTTCTGAGTAATTTGCAAACCAAGAAAAAATGTCAGTTCCCCTATCATATGCATTTCAAACTCAGACTCCATGGCAGAAGCAAATCATTGTACCAATGAATCATTATTACATCCAAAGATGATGTCATATACATAGGCCAAAATGATGAGCAAGTCATTACCCTCTGTTTTGATATATAGAGTGTTGTCAATTGTTCCTCTCTTGAACCCTTTTTCTTGGAGATACTTATCCAGTCTGTAATACCATGCACGAGGAGCTTGTTTTAACCCATATAAGGCTTTCTTCAGCTTGCATACTAGGTCGGGATTATCTGTCAGTTCGAAACCTTCTGGTTGTTCCATATAAACTTATTCTTTTAAATATCCATTTAGAAATTCTGACTTAACATCCATTTGATAGACTTTAAACCTTTTATGACAAGCATAAGAAAGAAATATTCCGGTCGCTTCTAGTCTTGCTACTGGCAAAGATGTTTCATCAAAATCCAGTCCTTCTATTTTATCATAGCCCTTACATACCAATCTTGATTTGTTCCTGACAACTTGTCCTTTCTCATTCATGTTGTTCTTAAAGATCCATTTGGAACCAATGATATTTTTACGTTCAGGTCTAGGAACCATCTCCCACGTATTGTTTTTCTCAATATGATCAAGTTCATCATTAATGGCTTTAACCCAATGGTCATCTTTGCTAGCTTCATTAAAATTCTTGGGTTCCAGCATGGATATGAAGGCTATATGTGATTGTTCAGTGTTTTTTATTATCTTTCTCCTGGTTTATACACCTTTGTCTTTTTCACCAATTATCTGACTTGCAGGATGATTCTTTTGAGTGATTTTGGAGGAGGAATTTGATGTTGTCTGAATATTTTCATCTTCATCTAGCTCAGAGTCTTCTTGTCCTAATTCTTGGACCTATTCAGCTTCAACTTCATCTATATCCTTTGTTGTTGATTTAGTATTGTTCACCTCTCTTATTGGGATTCCTTCATCAACTTTTATGTCAATACAATCAACCAATCTATGCATCCTCTTATTATAGCATATGTATCCTTTACTGTTTGTAGAATAACATAAGAAGATGCCTTCATTAGCCCTATCATCATACTTTCCAAGGTTCTCATCATTATTCTTTATGTAACACTTACTCCCAAAGGCTTTGAAGTGTTTGATTGAAGCAAGCCTCCCATACCACAGTTCATAAGGTGTCTTGTTAGTGTGTGGTCTGAGGTGGGATTTGTTAAGAACATGGACTGCTATGTGTATTTATTCTACCCAGTAGGTTTGACCAATGTTCTTCTCATTCATCATTGAACTGGCCATTTGCTGCATTGTTCTGTTTTGCCTCTCAACTACATTTTTTGTGGAGTTCTTGGGATTGTGTATTCTTTCTTGATCCCATGTTTATCACATAATTCCTTGAACTCACTTCACACAAATTTGCCTCCTTTGTCTGATCTTACTGCCTTTAACCTCTTGCGTGTTTCATTCTCAGTTAAATCCTTAAATATTTTAAATTTCTCAAATGCTTCAACTTTTTCCTTGAGAAAGGCAACCCAAGTAAGTCTAGAGTAATAATCAATGATCAACATGAAGTGGTTTTCTTTCCCTGTGCCTTCCTGTCTTGATGGTCCACAGAAATCAATATGAATTAGTTGGAGTGGTTTCTTTGTTGAAGTAGAGCTCTTGGATTTAAACTGTGTCCTGGTTATATTTCCTACTTGGCAAGGTTTACACATAGAATATTGTGGCTTTGATATTCTCGGAAGATATTTTACTGCCTCAAGATTTTTGAGCTTGATTAAGTGGTCAAAATTTAGATGTCCAAGTCTCCTATGCCATAACTAGATCTCATCATGTTTGCTTATATGACACTCTTCTCTATATTCTTTCAGCACATATACATTATTTTCTGTCCTTATGACTTTAGCCACTACTTGTCCTGAGTTTATAGAATCTATCTTGCAGTCCTTGGAAGTGAACACCACTTCACATCCTCTGTCACACATTTGACTTACACTGAGTAGATTATGTTTCAACCCATCTACAAGAAGAACATTATGGGATTTTCCTTTGCCGTTACTTAGACTCACCATCCCTTTACCCTTTATTCTACCTGGAGCATCATTTCCAAAGTTTAAGTTTCCTAATTTTCTTTCACTTAGAGATAGACACTTACCTTTGTCTCCAATCATATGTTTGGAGAAACCACTCTCAATATACCAGGGGTTCTGTTGTCTATGGGCTGACAACAATAGTCCACACTTGTCAGTTTCTTTCATCTTCCAAACCTTGACATTTTCAGCAAAGGGTTCAAATCTGGCTTGTAGTTCCTTAAGCGACAGTCTGCAGCTTTATGTCCAAAATTATGGCAGATGTAACATTCTGGTTCATTGAATAAAGAATCATAATGATTGTTATTCTTAACCTATGTCCTTTTTCCAGCCATCACATTATTTTCAGTTTGAGATTTTTTGTTACTTGTCTATCTCATTCTTTGTTGCGATAGATATCTATTCCTTGAATATTTTGATTGCTCATATTTAAATCTTAAAGAACAGTTTATAGCTTTGTGACCAAAGTTAGAACATAAATAACAATATCCATAGAAAAATCCTTTGTACCTGGAAAATGGTTGTCTTCTCTGATAAGGTCATTTTCTTCCATGCTGATGATTTCTTTGAACAAAGAGTACATTATTTCTCTGATCTATAGTTTTAGTTCTGGTACCTGTTTCGTTACTCCTCCTAAGTAGATGATTATATTCTTTTGTTTGTGCAGGCTTTTTGTTGTCACTGGTGGTAGATTTGACAAACTTGATGGGTTCTTTGTTGCTTGGTTGATCACTACTTGATCCCTCTTCATAAACCAGACCTGTTTTCAGCTTTGGGTTTCTTTTCTAATTCAGAATGGTGGCCAATTCTTCCGAGGCTTTGATACTTGACAGATTTTGATGATACAAGGCTTGAAACTTCTCCAACTCTTTCCTAGTTTTCACTCTTTCCTTTTCCAGATCTTCACATCTTGCCTTCTTTTCTAATAACTTTTGTTTTAGAATGTCTTCGATTTTATTTGCCTCTTCTAATTCCACTTTTAGTAGGAAAAATTCTTCATCGGGTTCTTTACTTCCTTTCTTGAACTATATCAACAATCGTTTTTGTTTTCTCTTCTTAATTCTGAGTCTGTCAATCTCTTCTAGTGCACTAATCATTTCTCCTTCCATTACAACCACAACTTCTTCTTCATTAGCATCACTTCCTGTGATTTTATTATCATAATCCTCTTTTTCCATAAGAATGAATTCATTTATTCTATCTTCAATAGATGAGTCATTGTCTTCATCATCTTAAGGATCATCATCATTGTTTATACACATACTTTTCTTCTTAAAATTATTCTCTTTAAAGAAATTTGTGTTTGTGCTTCCCCTCATCATCATATTTCTGATCCTTTCTTTTGTGAGGACAATTATTTGAAAAATGACCTATCTTACCATAATTGAAACATTTGAAAGGCATTTTACCTTTGTATTTTCCTGATCCCTTCTTCATTCTTCTCACAAATTTTGCTTCAATTTCATCAGGATCAAAATCCTCATTCTTGTCTGCTTTAAATGATGCTTCTCTGAAGGTGGGTTTATACTTAACTATTCTCATTTCATATGTAGTCAACGTTCTTAGAATTTGATCAAACACCAAGGCTTTCAGATCATTAAGTTATTCTATACCATAGACCTTCGGGTTGAACCTATCTGGTAGAGATCTCAAAATTTTCTGAACTAAAGAGGGTTCCTCAAGTTTTTCACCAAGTTCTTTCATTTCATTTACCAGTTCTTCAACTCTCAGAAAGTAATTTCCAATAGTTTCATCCTCTTTCATCTTCATCTGTTCAAACTGTACTCTGTAGGCTTGAAGCTTGGTGTCCTTTACCTTCTCATTACTGTAACACCCTGTTTCCCCCAGTTTGTAAAAATAACTATATTAGCCAAGAACTATGGTAGACTCAAGGATGTGAATATTTGATTTGACTGACCTTTGTATAAAAGGTCAATGAATGAAAATTATATCATGAATATGTGTCGCATGATTGATGGGAGGGGGATGTGTTGAAAGGGACCACGATGGCTGATGAGAGGTGGTGGAAGGGGCCGGGAATGGCTGCATTAACTTCCACTGACTCGAAACTATACTAGTTTGCACATGCTTGGAAACCAAAGCTCGCTCTCAAACCCTTAAATGAATTACATGCCCGGATGGTAGGTGGGGAGGCTCCTCAAGAGTAAATGAGGGGATGGGGGAAAACCGTCCATCTGTAGAAGCTCTCAGACTTGACCATCGAACAGGTAAATTCATGCCACACACAACCTCATAGGAAAAAGGCAAGGAAAGAAGTGTGNCATGAGCAGAGGAGAAGGAGAGTAACCTTCGTCCTCGACTTCTGACGAACGAGAAGTAGGAGACTGAGTCTCAAGCATCATGGTCTAGCTCGGGGGTGGCTAGCGGTAAGTCCGATTGGAATCACTGAGCCTACGGTTGGGTGGAAACGAGCACCCGTCTTAGTAGTCGCATCACACCTAGTTTTTTTCTGATAAGTGTTTATATCTCGTGTCTTGAATTGAATATAATGGACGCATGCTCATGTTTGTACACTCGTAAATGATTTCTGTATATCAGTGTTTTCCTGGTGTTTTGACCAGAAATAATGGATGCATGGTCATACATATATGACCATAATCGGTTTATGTAGAGAATGAATAAGTTCAGATTATGAGCCCATTCCCTTGAGATTTGTCCCATGTATTTGACTCACGCTATGCCTTGGTTTGATTTTCCCGAAGGCACCTCCTTCCGGGAAGTTCCCTCACCTTCCAGAGATGGCGTAAGTTCCTTTAAAGGACTACTATTTTAGAAACCATACGAGCTTACCTCACCCCTATCACTGAGTTCATAGCTCGGTAAATTAAGAAGGCATTTTAGTCAGGTCACCCAGCCTAGGGATATTTACCCAAGAACCCGTTGAAGGATTTTGTAGTCTAAGTTTGGAATCCTTGTACCCAAGAGAATGGTTTCCTCAGGTTTTGATGCTTCGGAGTTTCGACTCTTGAGAACTCAAGTGTGAGACCTCCTGTCTTCACATATCGTGAAATCCTGATTTACAAAACCCTGAAATGAACTGAGCAGAGTGGATAGGATTCAGAGTTTCGGCTCCCAGGAACTCAAGTGCGAGACCTCTTGTCTTCACATATCGTGAAATCTTGATTTGTGAAACCCCGAAGTGTATATTGGAATCCTTGTACCTGAGAGAATGGTTTCCTTAGGTTTTGATGTTTCAGAGTTTTCGCTCCCAGGAGAACCAGATGCCAGACCTCTTGTCTGCACACATCGCGAAATGATCTTAGTGTATATATGGGCTTCAGAGTTTCGGCTTCCAGGAAACCCAGGTGCGAGACCCCTCATCTTCGCATATCGCGAAATCCCGGTACGCGAAGTCACGGTAGGTGAAATCCATAAGCGGCTTAGTGTGAATAGGATTTCAGGTTTCGAGGTTTGAAGAGTAGAAGAACTCGACTGCCTTGCATTTCGAACTCCCGGTTTTCGAAGTCCAGAAATGTGAAAGGCACCTCTTGGCTTATCCTGGGGTCATAATCGATGATCACATGGAGGTGAATCATGCTTTTGGTGCTTGAGTTGTACACGATGGATTTTCAATGAAAGAACCAGTGGATTAGTTTAGTGAAGGTCCCGATCAGAAGACATAGCCTACGCTAGAACCTCGTAGGAATTCAGGAACTCTATCCCTTGATAAATAAAAAGGAAGAAAAAGGCGCAAAATCTATTATGTCGTAGTGGGTGTGTGACAAATTGGTATCAGAGCATGCTTACAACACTTGGCCTACTTGGGCTCATGAATGGGTTGCGCAAAGACTCCATTTGAAGTACTCTTAAAAAGGATTAAACCTCTATCTTAACCCCTTAATCACGAGTTGAAGTTAAGAATGAAAACTCCTATTGTGTGTATGCATGTGAAAAATATGAACTATGTGCTAGTTATGAAGGAATATAAATATTGACTAACAACAAGCGTTTTTATTTTTCACACAAGCGGATGATCAACTGCAGGATACTATAGACGCATTGAATGGTGACACATCAAGAAGTGGGGGATGGCTCCCACAACAGAGATGAAGAGTCTGATGAAAGGAGAGCGGTAGAGACCCCTCCCGATCTAGATGAGACTGTGAGAAGCCTCATGGTTGACCTACAAATCTGCAAGGCAGACAACAAGAGGTTGATAAAAGAGCAAGAGAAGAAAACATAAATTAATGTAGTCTCACTGCAGAGTTTATCTGACATACAAAGACAATTGCAACATGAACTTGAGACCAGTTGTTGAAGGAAAATCTCCCTGCGGACAGGTAGATCACCTCAAAGAGATAGACTCTTAACTCTAAGACAGAAAGTGCTTATCATGGTCACTGAATTCCTTTTAGATCTAGGTGGACTAGTGTGTGAGGAGGAAGGAGAAAAGAAGTACCTTTTACCGGTGTTTGTCCCTGCACTCTCCGAGTTGAGCTCCAATCTTTTGCTCCTCAATAAGCCCTATAGACAAACAAAGTACGACTACTTCCTACTCTATCAAGATTAGTCTGAAATATGTCTATCTACTAAAGAGACATATTCATGTGATATTGAACACGAATTAGAAATAAACAAGCCAAGCAAATTATATTAATGAGGACAAAACATTGCTTACAGCCGTAGATGGATTGTAGCAGTTTCGTCAAGTCCTCCTTGTCTACTCCTTGCTCAAAAGATCCACGATCTAAATGATGATAGCTTCACCGATTGCTCCCTATGAGATCATAGGTCTCTTGCCTCCAAAATATCTATGTTCCATCACTACTTATGAGATCATAAGTTTGGTGTGATTCTCTCTTTTCCAGTCCCCTTTCACCATTAGAAAGCTTGCTTATATAGCCTTGGAGAGGCTTTAACCACTTGAGATATCCTTGGGGAAGTTGAGTATTTTCCTCCTTCAGTTGAGGATCTGCCATAAGATCATGGTTGGACTAGGGATTCGAATCCAACTGCCTTCCAAGAATGAAAATATCCTTCCCCCATTCATCTCAACAACTTAACTACTGCCCAGAATAGGTAGCGCTCCCTCAAAAGTTCCATCGGAGCGCTATAGTTCTCCCCAATAGGCTTAAGGGGGGAGCCAATGCTCCTAAAGACACCAACGCTCCCTCAAAAGGGCCAAAGGAGCTTTATAACACTCCCAGACAGTGTAAGGGGGAGCACCAGCGCTCCCAGAAGAGGTATAGGGGAAAGGTCTCCTTCAAAAGCTTAGTTTTTTTAGTGTTTTCATATGGTAAACGGTTCATGAGCCTGTTAACTCATTTCTCCTCTTCCAAATTAAATGTTTGAGGTGTTTTAAGTGTCATTATCATGTCATTATAGGAACGAAATAGGCATCATGGTAGTATTCTTCCCTGACACTTGCAACACTTGTGAGAAAAATGCGACACTTGCGACACTTTTAATGACGACACTTGCGACACTATCAAAGTGAGTAATTTTTACGTGTAACAGATTGCTCCCCAAAGTATGAAGTTAGAAGACAGGAACTGATAGCTGAAATTCTTTGTAGACTTTCAAGCAAGGGTATATATGCAGAGAACCTGACAGAAGCTGCACGCAAAATTCCAACAAATATTATGACATGTTTCAAACCCAAGGCAGGCATACCTATGCTTGGGTGATCAAGACTTGCAAGATATGGCCGCCATAAAATACACTGCAGATCCATAATTGTATTGATAAAAAGGTATAGCCACCGAGGATATAGTGTGGATCTATACTCTAATGACCTGAACTAATCGTAGCCATGAAGAATACACAGTGGATCTATGAGATGACAAGACATAGCCACGACCAATACAAAGTGGATCTATGTAACAATATATGTGTCATTGTTCAAGAGAAACTCCTTCGCAACCTGGGAAAAGTACATATCAATGTGATCACTCAACCCAGGGTCTTCTTACCGATCTCGATGTAGTATGAATCTAACCATGTGAATAGATGTCTTGATGTCGAACATGGAATAAACCAATTGATTACCGGTCAATGATGTAAACCATTAACAAGCGCGAGGGAGATCACCATTAATGTCAATGATTCCCAAGGTACCCTAGTACATTCCAAAAAATGTGAATGGATGAGCTGGAGTCGAACATCCATGGAATCATTCGATCAGAGGTTAATGATGTAAGCCCACTATAGAATGTGAGGAGGCCTGCCATTGAGGCATGCAGGTCCCAAAGTACTAACTGGTTTCTAAGTCTAGTTTCTGGATGATGTGTTGAAGTCGACAGGAATAGGCTTGTCGAAGGAGGGCCTTAATGTATCCCCCATCAATGACACGAAATGGACATGGAGATGTAATTGGTAGATCAAATGAACATGGACTGACATGGGTATTGAGACAAGATATTTGTGTGATGGCTGACTCTTGAGGCAGATACTTCCCTTGAACACTGAGGCACAACAGTAGAAACATGACATGGACCAAAAGTTGATGATGCAGTGGATGTTGTGACTTACGTCAGGTGACCCAAAGGAGCGAAAGAAACTCAAAGGATTGGCTCAGTGCAGAGGTTCAACGGATTATAATGCGTGCAAAAGACAAAGTGTCATGTTCAAGGGAGACTCTAAGAGTTACTTGGTAATGTTCTCACAAAACTGCTACTTTCAATTTTTTCCCCATCCAGATAGACGAGTACCTCTTTTTAATTTAACGATCTCGAGGAGGATAACACATGCTCAATAAAATTCACCTTCGGTAAGTTCCTCTTCCTTTGTATAACGAACTGGAAGAAGTAAGGGTTCGATCCCATATGGGCCTGTCAATGTTTTGTTTAGCGAGTCCAAAGACAGAAAACTCG
>ML800068.1:0-45048 GCA_009831015.1 Picea engelmannii
TATATATCTAATATTACAACATATGAAATGAAACGATAATCATATTACATCATACCAAAGTGCACATACTATAATAAAATATCAAATAAGTTACAGCTAAGATGTCATTCCATTAATGTAAAACATTCAACAATTCTAATAAATGTTATTAAAGATCATAAAAAAATGTTATGCCTAGCCTTTCCTTGCCTTGCCTTGACATGCCATGCCTTTTATCGACATGCCTTGCATTGAAATGCCTTTCCTTAGCATGCCATTCATTTCCTTTACTTTACATGTCATGCCTTGCCTTGACAAGACATACCTTTCTGTGACAAGACATGCCTTGCCTTGACATTTCTTTCCTTACCTTGAAATGTCATGCCTTGCCTTGCCTTAGCATGCCTTTCCTTGAAATTCCTTTCCTTTCCTTGCCTTGTCATGCCTTTCCCTAACATGCCTTGCCTTGAATTAACATGCCTTTCCTTGACAGATATTTCCTTACATTGACATGCCTTGCCTTGACATGTCATTCCTTACATTGAAATGCCTTGCCTTGGCATGCCATGCCTTGCATTGAAATTCCTTTCCTTAACATGCCATGCCTTGCCTTTCCTTGACAATCCATGCCTTGCCTTGACATGTGTTGTCTTGCCTTGCCATGCCTTGCCTTGACAAGCCATGCCTTTCTTTGACATGTATTTCCTTTCCATGCCATGCTTTCCCATGTGTTGTCATTCCTTACCATGACATGCCTTGCAATGCCTTGCCTTGCCATGCATTCCCTTTCCTTTCCTTTCCATGCCTTGCATTCCCTTTCCTTTCCTTTCCATGCCTTGCATTGACAAACCTTTCCTTTCATTGGCATGCCTTTCCGTGGCATGCCTTACATTGAAATACCTTTCCTTTCCTTTCCTTGGCATGCCTTTCCCTACCATGCCTTTTCATTCCTTTCCTTGGCATGTCTTTCCCTGCCTTGACATGTCATTCTATGCCTCTCCTTGACATGTCATGCCTATCCTGATCATGCCTTTCCTTAACAAGCCATGCCTTTCCTTGACAAACCATGCCTTCCCTTGAGATGCCATGTTTTTCCATGCATTTCCATGCCTTACCTTCAATTGACCTGCAATTCCTTTCCTTTCCATGCATTCCCTTGCCTTTCCTTGCCATGTCTTGCCTTGATATTAATTTCCTTACCTTTCCTTGACATGTCTTTCCCTTACATTCCTTGCCTTGCCCTGAAAGACCTTGCCTTGCATTGACATGCCTTGTCTTGACATGCCATGCCTTGTATTGACATGCCTTTCCTTGACATGCCATGAATTTTCTTGCCTTGGCATTCCATGCCTTGCCTTGACAATTGTTGGCATAGGGGCAAACCCATGGTTCAATGCTTCAACAACACACCAACAAAACCCTAACTACTAGCCCTTTCGGCAACACCTGTGAAGCAGATGAAGTCTCACCAAAGATAGAGGCAGGGCTGGTTGCAGGACTCCAGTGTCTGCAACCTTAGCTGCAACACAAATCTATGATTACAATACTCTAACAAAGCACTTAGCAATTGTCATTCATTAATACTTAACCTTTGTCTACAACACATATAAACCCTACTTATAGCGTAGTGCATTATTCAACAAGATTCAACACATTCAAGAACTAAGAACATCAACATAGATCAGATCTAGCATCACATTCACATCATTAGGCACTAAGCTATCATATTCATCTAAGCATACATCATTGCACTAATAATTAATCATATGAACCATAAAACAACCATAATGCATGAAGAAACCATAACACAGGATATATGTGGTTCACCCCCAGCCTGGGGCTACGTCCAACAACTCTTCTTCTCTTTATTATCTTCGGTCAATCATCTACATGCACAGAACCACAAGGTCCTACTCCGCATAAGACAAGAGATCTGCGCACACCTTGCCAGATCTTCCTTCTCCAAGCTAGGTTATAGCACAAGGCCTCTACATAATATCTTACAGTCACTTGCACTTAGCCTTGCAAGTCTCACAGAGTATGCACAAAGAATGTAAAATTATCACTTGTACTTAGCACATTGGCCTTCACTTTCCCTTTTGCACTTAACATCACATCACACCCTTTTTCACCCCCTCTACTTACATCACCTAGATTTATATTTATACATTACAAAATGGGCCTAACAATGGGTAAACCCATGGGCTGACATCCCCATACCCGTTACATAAGCCCAAAACCCAAAAACTCCTAAAAAGAGGCCGAGATCTCGCAATCTCTGCTTTGACTTGCGCTCTGCCTTCGACAGCCTGTTGAAGTCCCAAAATAGGTCAAACCTGACCAAGGATCTCCAAAACTTGGTCAAGGGCCAAAAGGCCCCCAACAACCACTTGTGACTCACCCCGAGTCACTCTCATCTGGGTATCTCTACTTCAAAAGCCTCGAGCATGTCTCGAGCTTCTTCTACCTGCTACTGCGCCAAGGCCTCCTACGTGGTGAACTCCTGAAGAACTACCTTGTTCACAGGTCCCTCTAAGTGTTGTTTGACTGAAGTGACTACTTGTTTCAGCTCTACTCCTCAGCCTTCAATCTCCTCAAACAATTGGCAAGCTGCATCCTGGACTGGTTGGAGCCTCTGAGTCACTTCCATGACTTTTCTCTGTATGGTATTGACATGTTGTTGAGAAGTGCATTGTTCCTGAGATTGTTTCATTCTCTCAACTATTGAAAGGAGCTTCAGATGTGCCTGTACCGTCGTTGCTTGTTTCTTTGCCTCCTAGAGATTTGGCTCCAATGTCTTCTGTTCAGGGTCCTTAGTAAGTCTCTCATAAGTCTGTGCACTTCTACTGCTAAGTTGTTGACATTCCAAATCTAATTCTCTAATCCTCTCAATTTCGCTCCAGGTAGTGGCTTCTCTTTGGTCTCGCACATCCTGCAGAGTACTTGGTATCCTTTTTAGCTCTAGATCTAATATTCTATGTGGAATTTGTTGGATGGACTCAACATGTTGTGATACTTGATGCTCCATTGGGTCTTCCTCCTTGTGCTCTAAGCTCGTCAGAGAGTGAAGTGCTCTCTTGATTGTTTCTTTTACTCCAAACTGCTCCGCGAGCAACTGTTCTTTCTCTTACTAGATCTGTGCCTTTTCCTTGTCAAACTTTGCTTGGAGGGAAGCCTTCTCCTACAATGCAACCTTGTGTTGCTCTATTACTCCCTCTTGTTCTTGCTTCAGGGACATTGTGGCCTATTCTGTTTCTTCTTGTGCGTGACGAAGGTGGGCTTCAATCACATCGGCTAGTCTGTGGAGTTGGGTAGGCTCATCTCCCAACTCTATTTCTTCTGATGGAGGGGGTGTAGTGGACACTGTTCGGCTGGAGTGAAGGGCCTGTTGTACCCCTCACAGTTTTTCTTCAATTTTTTCATACATAGTCTCTTTCTTAGCTTCATTTCTCTGCAAAATATCTTCTGAGGCATTCGATACAGCTCTGATGATGAGTTCGAATTTATCGAGCGTGAGCACAATCTGCAGCTTGGTCATACTAGCTTTTGACTTCTTCCACGATGTGGGTTTAATGGGAGAAACCTTTCTTTTTTGAGATGGCTCTACGTCATCAGTGGTATTTTGTGGCAGTGTTACTTCACCTTGCTTCTGCTCATATTCTTTTCCATTGTTATCTTCTTTATCTACTTCGTCATCACCTTCTCCTCCAGGTGATATTAAAGTAGTTTCTTCTGATGCACTACTCAGTTTATTGGACTTCTTCTATTTTCTTCCTTCTACTAGTTCCAGGTGTATCATGCCCTTCATGAGTGATCACCGAGCTTCTGATTAGTTTGGGATCGGATAGTTCTACGGGGTCAATAGGGATAAGGAGTTCTGCAGGGCATTCCTCATTTATTTCTTCAAGGTCCTCCTCTGTGAGTTTGTAGTAACTCTGTAGTACTTCTTTGTGTTCGTCTTCGCGCGCAATGATGTAGATAAAATGTCTATCTATGTGGAACTTCACAAATGGCCTGAACCTGTGTAGGGTGTTCGACGTTATACAAGGGATAGCCTCAATATACCTCTTTAACTGTAGGTAGTAGGTGTGGAACACCGTGTTTGATTTCCATTTTTTTCCCATATCGCTTAAATAACATAACGAAGTGAACTACGCGGCTAAGGGTTCAGATGGCTCTAGTTCAGGGAAGGTTCCACCTTCCGACATATCCGAAGCTATGAACGTGATGAGGATCAGTAGGAAACTAAAATGGAAATCATAGCCCTAATCCTGAGCTTCGTGACAGTCTTGGTCTAACTGTTTCACTAAGTATTTCGCCCAATTCATTTGTATCCCTTCCACGCATTTCCATGTGAGGTCAACAACAAACCCTGTGACCTGTGTGGGTCTGTTCTTCTAGAATAGTTTACCAGCAATCAACTGGAAAGAAATGCAAAGTGCACCATTATGGATGGATGCTACCTTGTATCCTCTCTTCCCCTACTCCACATCGTTGTATGTATCTTTAATCTTCTGTGCTAGTGCACAGTCTGCAGCCTTCCCTAGGTAAAAGTCTTGTGGGTCTGGTCCTTTCTTGCTCAATCTGGTGATCTGATGGATTAGATCCATATCGACGGTGATGACTCTGTCTATCCACAAATAACCTCCATGGAAGTTCGACAACAAGATCTTAACACACATTAACCTCCTGGCTCCCTTCAAAATGGGGCATTTTCATCACGTTCAGAATGGTGGACTGTGTAAGGTCCATAGTCCATGGTTGGGGGATTATCCTTGACTTCTTCCCCTTCGTTCTAGTCAAATACCTATGAGGAGTGAGCATGTTGAAGTTCTTTTGATCCCTGAGGTTAAAGTCGCTGATCTTTAATGTTGTGATCTTATCCGGCTGAGGCTTGCCTGTATGTATCCCCTTCGGGAGGTATGCAATAACCAAGATGTAGTTTAAGTCCTTAAGGACACTGTCACGATTCACCATGCCGACCAGAGGCGGGATGTAGTCGGGCATGATGGAAGGGGTTAACTTCGCGTTTTCCAAGTCATCTTGATGCTTGGTTCTTTTCTTATCTGCAACTCGGGATGGTTTGGATCTGCAAGCAGTCGAAGGGGAGGATTTCACTCCTCGCGTCGATGAGGCTTGAACTCATGTGGACATCACTCTCTCTTCCATTAGATTGATTAAAATTTCCTCTACTGACTTTTCCAAAATGCTGAGCTTGTCCGACATGCACGCTCGACATCAGATATCTCAAGTTGATGAACAATTTCTCAATCCAATAGAATGGATGGCAAGGTCTCAATAAGCACAACACAATAACAATGAGTTCTCTAGTTCGCTTGGATACAATTCGTGAAAGTGTGATCGGCGCAACAGTCGACAGGATAAGTAGACAACAATGTAACAGATCCTTCCAACGAACAAGAAGCCTTCATCAATGCAGCTCTGTCAATTACGATGAGGTCCCAACGGTCCGATGGCAAGCTTTATGATCATATATGTTGTTCTAACCATTCGGGAACGTCAATCTAACGGTTATAATGCCTCCAACAGTCATATCGCTCCGCCATGGCGAAGTTCCAATTTGATCTGCTCTGATATTCCGGCGAAGTTCGAATTCAGGAGACCTTCCTTCTGCGAAGTCTTCTCTAGAACTTCCTGTAATTTCTTCAACTTTGCTTTCTTCTTGCTGATATTTCTAGCCTTCTTCCCTGTGATCTATGTTACTAGGTTCCTCTTCCCATTCTTATTGGTATCTCCTCTTGCCATAGTAACTTCAAGTTTTTTATGGTCTTTCATAGGGTTCAAGTCTAATACTTCTTTTCTGTCTGGGGTAGGTTCTCTACTCTCTTGTACAGACATGTGTTTCAATTCTTCTTGTGTTCTTTCAACTTCGACATCCAGATTTCTGGTCCTTAGTAGCTTCGACTGGTTTTCTTGTTATTCTAGTAAGTTTTCTATTCTCTTAGCCATGAAGTCTCTTAGTTATTTTTTTTTCTGTTCTAGATCTTCCTATTCTTTTCTTCTGGTCTAATCTTTCTCAATCCAGGTTTTTCCTAGTAGCATGGAAAATGGGGCGTTGTTCTCAACAAACTTAATGATCTCAAATTATTCTTTTGTCGAAGTGCCATAAGAACTCATAGATGTATGGGTAAGTCTTCCACATAGGGTTATCAACTTTCCTCTAAATAATATTATTCCTCCCAATGAAGGAAGCATAGCAGGCTTTCCTAAAATTTCCCAAGTTATTTCTGTCATAATATTCACCTGTGTTTCCTCATCCAGAACATAGTCTATGTCGAAGTCTCATATTCTTGTTTCTATGCACTCTTTTTCTTTGAAGATATCTGATAAGTTGATATCTCTATGGTCATTCAGGGTTTCTTTCATTTGTAGTAATATAGTCTCTGATTCTTTCTGGGGTTCTTACATGGTCTCAGTGTTTTGGCCTTTCTCAGGGTTTTCTTGTCTCATATTCATTCTTTCAACCTTAGCAATCATTCTGGGGAAATAAAGAACATCATGGTCTGTAGCTTTACAACAAAGACAACTAGGTTTTCTACCAGGGCATGCCTTAGAAAGATGTCCCGGTATTCTAAAACTATAACAAAGAGTTAACCCTCTCTTCCTCTTAAATGATCCCCAACCTTTCTTGTACTGCGCACTAGGATCATGGTGGCTATCCTGCAAAAAAATCTTGCTAGGATCCTGCATCCATTTGTTAGTCCAAACATTCTTTCTATGCATAGGAATAAAATATCTTTCATTATTTATATCAGATCTACTCATATCAAACCTTCTTTCTTCTAACCGTGCTCTAGTTTTCATATTAGGACAAAATTTGTCAAACATACCTAGATCCATAATTTTGAAAAAAAAATTCCACTTATCTTACCTTTATCAAAGAACAAAGCTTTCAAATCTTACCTCTTTAATGAAAATATTTCACTGATCTTACCTCTATTAGAGCACAAAGCTTTCAGATCTTACCTTTTTTCTTCAGATTTGCCTCCTTTCTTAGCACAGGACTTCGTAAATCAAGTAGAATATTGCGCACTAAAGCAACAGATCTACACACAGATCTTTCCTTCTTTTCCTCAGTTCCCAGCAATCACAGTTTCAGGTCCCAACAATGGAACCATTTGTTGGCACAGGGGCATACCCAGGGTTCAACTCTTCAACAACGCACCAAAAAAACCCTAACTATCGGCCCTTTCAGCAACACCTGCGAAGCAGATGAAGTCTCGCCCGAGGTAGAGGCAGGGGTGGTTGCAGGACTCCAGTGTTTGCAACCTTAGCTGGGACACATATCTGTGATTGTAATACTCTAACAAAGAACTTAGCAGTTGTCATTCATTAGCACTTAACCTTTGTCTACAATGCAGATTAACCCTAATTACAGCACAGTGCAGTATTCAACAAGATTCAATGCATTCAAGCACTAAGCAAATCAACATAGATCAGATCTAGCATCTTATTCACATCATTAGGTACTAAGTTATCATATTCATTTAAGCATACATCATTGCACTAATAATTAATCATATGAACCATAAAAAAACCATAATGCACGAAGAAACCATAACACGGGATATACATGGTTCACCCACAGCCTGGGGCTACGTCCACCAAATAATCTTCACTTTATTATCTTATGTCAATCATCTACATGCACAAAGCCACAAGGTCCTACTCCACATAGGAAAGGAGATATGCACACACCTCGTCGATCCTCCTTCCTCGAGATAGGTTACAACACAAGGCCTCTAAAATCTCTTATAGTCACTTGAACTTAGCCTTGCAAGTATCACACAATATGCACAAAGAATGTACAATTATCACTTGTACTTAGCACATTGGCCTTCACTTTCCCTTTTGCACTTAGCATCACATCAGACCCTTTTTCACCCTCTCTACTTACATCGCGTAGCTTTCTATTTATACATTACAAAATGGGCCTAAACATGGGTAAACCCATGGGCCGACATCCCCATACCTGTTACATAAGACCAAAACCCCAAAATCCCTAAAAATAGGCTGAGATCCCACGATCTCCTCTTCGAATTGCGCTCCACCTTCGACAGCCTGTCGAAGTCCCAAAATAAGTCAAACCTAACCAAGGATCTCCAAAACTTGGTCAAGGGCCAACAACAATCCATGCATTTCCTTGACATGCCATGCCTTGAATTGCCTTGTCATGACATGTCTTGCCTTTCCATGCCATGCCTTGACATGCCCTTCCTTGCCTTGACATTCCAAACATTCTCAATTGGAAGTATCGAGTGACATACATTCATCAATTGAGACTTGCACTAGGGCCAAATGCTTCAATTTGGAATCTAGATAACATTATTGTTCAACATGGAAACATTGAGGATGTAATCACATACAAAAATATTTATAAAGAACTAGATGTTGATGAAAAATGCTTGTATTGTTCCAGAATAGTTGCATGACATCTTCTTGGGATATGGAATCTCAACACTGTACAATGGTCCAATGTTCTTGATACTTTGTATGTTTTCAATTCTAGGGACACTTTACTTGATGTTCACCACTTCATAAAAGTTTAAGCAGAAGGAAAGAGGCTAAGACAACCCTACACACTGTTATTTCACATTGTCCTACAATATAAAACCAAAATATAAGTCAGAAAAGTATTGTGCCCAAAAGAGAAAAGTTGGAAATGCAAATGAAAAACCCAAAAAAAGGACCTAGAGATTATAATAAATTAAAAAAAAACCCTAAAACTAAAAAATAGTCCTACAAATGCAAATTCAACATTCAAAAATAAGGCTGGAATTTAGTCTTTTATGCAAATGCATGAGGGTTGAAGATATTAAATTTTTTAAGCTTAAAATGAGATGGAAATTTTGGATTTTGTCATGAGGGTTGAAAATACAAGTTTTTAATCTTGAGTATGAGTTGTAAATGGATGTCAAGCAAGCCTAAAAGAGGGTCAAAAAATTGAATTTCAAGCAAGCTTATTCTCTTTAAGAATTTGTCCCATAAGGTAGCCAAGAAACAAAGCTTGAAGAGTTTGCTTCTTCAATCCCAAAGGAGGGAAAAAACAAATAGTGCAAAAAAATGAAAGAGCATAAAAAACTAGTGATGTGAAAGGACATAGAAAATACGATCAAGATATGCAATAAGTTATGCTCAATTAATCCAGAAAGTAGAGAATGGAATGCTTGGCTAAAAATGAGGTTGCATAAGAGAGTTTGACCCAACAAAAGAGTTTTGAAAATTGACCCCCTGTGTCGGATTTGCATTGTGCCTCGCTTAGCAAAAATATAGTTCCAGAGATCCTCTAACAAAAACTTTTCCGAGTGATGGAATCATAGGAGAGGGGTCTCCTTATCTATAATATTGTTACGGTTCGTCGATCCAAGGCACATGTTGCGTGTTATGGCGACTTGCAACTCGCCTCTTGAAGCCATTCAAGGAGACAATGACAATTTGGTCTGGTGGCACAAAATCAGAACCAAGTGATGTAATTGAGTTATGTAACCCCCAAAAGGTATTCATGGACAATTCCCACACGACCACTGTGCCCACAATCACTCAACACAGGGGTTGTAAAATTTGACCCCCTGTGGTGGATTTGCATTGTGCCTCACTGAGCTAAACCCTAGTTCTGAAGATCCTCTAACAAACACTTTTCTGGACGAAATAATCATAGGAGAGGGGTCTCCCTCGTTGGAATCCAGTGATAGGATCCCAATAGAACTGGTGTTTCATCTATCTGAGGCACGGTTTGGGTGCTATGGCGAGTTGCAGCTTGCATCATGAAGCCATTCAGGGACACAATGAAAATTTGGTCCGATGGAAGAAAATTACAATCGGGCGATGTAACTAAGTTTTGTAAGCTTTGGAAGGTCCATATGGACAACACCCACGTAACCACAGTGCCCACAATCACCCTACACAAGGGTTGTGAAATTCGACCCCCTATGCTAGATTTGCATTGTTCCTCACTGAGAAAAACCCTAGTTCTGAAGATCCTCTAACAAACACTTTTTTGGGCGACATCATCATAGAAGAGGGGTCCCCTTAGCTAGAATCTGATACCAGTATCCCAACGAAACGAGTGGTTTTTCGATCAAAGGCACATTTTTCGTGTTATGATGAGTTGCAACTCACCTCCTGAAGCCATTCAAGGAGACAATGACGATTTCGTTTGGGGGCACAAAATCACAACCAGTTGACGTAACTAATTTTTGTAATCTTTTGAAGGTTCGTATGGCCAACGATCACATGACCACGGTGCCCATAATCGCCCGACACAGGGGTTGTGAAAGTTGACCCCCTGTTCCAGATTTGCATTGTGATCGCAAGACTCCCAGGAAGCGAGCAACCCCTGATTAGTTAGTTCTATGCAATTGATGGACTTGTTGCATAGTTTAAGAGAAGATATTGTTATCTTAGTCAAATTTAAGAGTGGATAGGAATGTTATCTTAGTTTAAGATCCGATATTGTCTATGTACTTGTTGCATAGTTTTAGTACTTTTCTGATATGTACATTCATATCCCTTTACCACTCTCTACATACACAACCACTCTCCCTAACCTCTTAAATAGTTAGTTATCTTCCAAATGGTTGCTTTCTACTAGAGAATATGACCCTCTCATCCAATAGGATTACAACCCAACTCCCAAATTATACAAGTTGTCAATCAAAGTTCAATGCCACACATTGCCCCGTCTTTTCCCTAAGGATAATCTAACACTGGTACAATCATTCCATTTAAAATCATCAAACCATTTTAATTTGAAGCAACTGACCATCGATTCATCTATACATACATTTGATTGTGTTGTTTGCAACATCATCCACATTATTTTTTTTTTACATCTCAGTAGCAACCTTATCGGCTGGTGTGCATGCCAAATTGGCATGCACAGAAGCCATAGGGTTGTTGTGCATGCCAAATTGGCATGCACAATATCCCTATGGCTTATGTGCATATCAAATTTGCATGCACACCATCCATAGGGCTATTGTGCATGCCAATAGGGATGTTGTGCATGCCAATTTGGCATGCAAAAAATCCATATGGCTTATTTGCATGCCATTTTGGCATGCACAACAGCCCTATGGCTATTTTGCATGCTAACTTGGCATGCACAGAAGCCATAGGGATGTTTTGCATGACAAATTGGAATTCACAATAGCCACAGGGCTGATGTTCATGCCAATTTATTGTTTTATGTCTAGATAAAAAATGTTAGATATTTCCCATAAGCCACAAGTCCATATTCCTTTCATTTTGAATATTTGAGAGCAATTAAGAGTAATTTTGAGACCCCTAGATCTAAAAACTAGCTAAGAATTTAAATATGTATGTATGTATATATATATATATATATATAACACAAAACTATATCTCTTAGACCAACCTGGCTTCTGGTAGGAGACATACTAGAAGCAATCCTAATTTTGAAATTTATCCTCCATTTTATAACCCATAAATACTCATTTAGAGGCCAATTCTTGTATCCCAACCCAACCAAAAAGGCCTAGGAATCCCCCACATTATTTCAGTATCAAGATACAGATCAAAAGCTCTTGATCCTGTTGACTTTTTTTCAGCACCTCCACCTAGCCCAAAAATCCTAGATCTGCATACTCCTTTCAGTTCAGATAGCATTTCCAAACTAGACCCATCCTATGAACCTCAAAGAATCATAATACCAATCACTACTACAAAAAAATCATTAATACTACAACATATAATGGTTGGAGCAGGTAGAGGAGCTGGAGGAGGAGGAAATAAACATCTTCCCCTTCGAATCATGCCTTGGGTTGCTACTAGACATGGTCCTTTATCAATCCATGGAATTCTAAAGGATATGCCCGAAAATTATCTCAAGTTAATGCCCAAATATAATGCAAAAAAGAAAGGAAAAACTAAATAACATTTGAATGCATTTCAAAACTTTACATATAGCCTAAATGTAGATCATGAAGATGTGTACATGATGATCTTTGTACAAACTCTAGATGGAGATGTATGCAAATGATTCATAAATCTAGGAAATGCAACTTTAAACTCTTGGGAAACCCTAGAAGCATATTTCTTAGAACAATGGGGGGAGAAAAATGACTACCAATATTACCTTACTCGCTTTTCCTCATTAAATAAAAAAGGAGAATGAAAATGTGGAGGAATTCAAAAAAAGATCAAAAAAACTTTATAACAAGATTCCCACATCTATCAAAGCTACCTTGACTGCTACTATGATAAAAAATTCAGGAGCCTTTGAGCCTTATGATGTAGGAGCATCGTACGCAGCCAGCCAAGAAAGCATAAAGGCGGAAGACAACTGGAAAAGAACCAACACACATTTTGAAATGTTTTGAAAAATTAATGAGAAGATATTAATGTAATAGCTAGGGGAAGCGTACTTACATTTATATCTTGGAGTTGTGAATAGATCTTGAGAGATTTCTCTCATCTGTCGAATGTAATAGGCATTTAAGTATATTTAATAAAAGTAGGTAGATTTGATTTAATAGATTAGATAGTTTAGAAGTGTAGGAGGGAAAACAGATATAGACACCCTCACCCTTGTATCATTGGGACATGAACATTATGATCATTCAGATTTCATAACTTGTAGAGCTGAAGCAGAGAACTGTAGAGAAGAACCCATGTACATGAATGTTTGAGTTAATATATGAAGCTTTGACTCAATTTTCATGGTGTTATGATGCTTATTGTTTACATTTGTTAAATGGTATGTTTACAATTGTTTTATTTTCTCTGTTATGCATTTGTTTCAATGTTGTGTCAGGTGTATGATTTCATGTTGAGTGTATGAAGTATGAGAGAGGAGAAGAATGAGTTTCAATTGTTTCTCTTCCTGAGAATTCCTACAAAGAGTGCAGTGAACATCCGCAAGGTGTGCGTTGATGACGATCTGAGTTTTATCTTAGAAAGCTCAGGAGAGATATCGTTGTTCTCATAACCAGTAGAAGTGCAGGTGGGGCACAAAGTCGTGCAAGGTGTGTGCAGGCTGGTTGAAGCCTTAGAACTTATCAACTAAGGTGAAGGTTGAAGGAATACTGTTGCAAAGAGTGCACAGGGTCGAAGACTCAAATAACCATAGGTTATTTGAAATTTGACACAAGGAGTTCGAGAAGGATTCCTTTTGGGGCTTGAGTTTGCAAGTGAGAGCTCAGGAGGGATAGCACCTTTGAAGTGTTCAAAGGGAGGTGGAGATCGAAATCATCTTGCAGAAGTCTATTTTAGGTGGAAGCACGCCAAGTCATTTTGGCCAAGATATCCTTGAAGAAGAGTGAATGAACAGTGAATTTTCTTCATGGAAGAAGTGTCAAAATCCCATGGATCGTTGGATCTCGCAGAGCTATGAGAAGGTTAAGGTTGAGTGTCCTTTAGCATTCAGGAGCTCAAGAGGAGTAGCGACTGTTGGATGAGAAGCAACAGGAGCCATTGATCCCCCTTTGAAGTGGAATTTCGGCATTTCGTCATTTCGAGGTTCGACATTTTGGCAATTCTGATGACAAGGAGTTAGGGAACTTTGCGTTGAAAACCCTGAAGTCGCAAAACACGACGTTTCTTTGGAGTAGGGCTGTGGTCATGGAGGAAGCAGTCACATGGACCGATATTTGGTTAGGGGATAATCATTGTTGATCCCATTTTGGCATTTCGGCATTTCGAGGTTCAGGAAGTAGAGGAGGATATGATTTTGAAATCAAGAGTTTCAAACTCCCGATTCACGAAATCCTGAAAGATCCAGAGCCATCGGATCGAGGAAGATCTCAGTCGTAGATCACGTGGGAGGTGAGGCTTTGAGAATTCAGGAATTGGAGTTCTGAAAGGTAAGGAAACTCTCTGCAGTGGATCTTCGTGAGTCGCGAAATCCTGAAGAGCAAAAGGAAAAATTCTCGAAAGGTTGAGGGATAATAGCCATTGGGCCCCAATTGGGTTTCGGGGTTTCGAGACTCAAGAGGTAGAGTTGCATGGTCAACACAAATCCTGAAATCACGAAGAAAGAAATGCTGAAAGTTGGGTCCCAAGTATCAATCAGAGGATACGTGCGATGGAAGTCAAAGGAGTGGTCAAGGTTCGGCGAAAATCCCGAAAGGCCGCCAATCTCGCCAAAGAAAAAATTTCGGAATTCAGGGAATCATAAGGGAAGAGGAACGATCGTTGGTTGTTCGCTCAAGTCCCGAAAAGATGAAATTAGTGGGCAACAAGTGGCATCTGTTTGGCGCATTGAAGGATTCAACCTTCGTTGACATTTCGTGTTTCGGAGGTTGAAGAGTCAAGGAACTTACATCAGGATTCGCGAAGTCGCGAAATCTAAAATTCCTTTTTCGGTAAAAGTCCCGATCATATTTGTTGATCAGGTGTGTAGAGTTACCACCCTCTGTTTGATCACGGTGGCATAACTCATAAGGACCTGTGGATACACCCTTGTGTGTGTGAGATATTCCCTGTGGGGAAAATCGAAGAGTCAATCTGACTTAGGGAAAGGTTTAGAACTATCCTAAGACCGGGAGGTCACGCAGAACCTGCTAAGGCAGGGGGTGTTGCATTAGTTGTGGTATCAGAGCACATAACAAATTATTTTCTTTATGTAGTAGAGAGAAAAGAGGAAAAAAATTTAGCCATGCTGTCGAGAGGAAGAGATAGGCAAATTCATGATCCAGCAATGGAAAGAGAAATGCGTGAGTTACATGCTAGACTTGATGCTATGGAGACAACACAGAGGCACACAGTTGATGTTGGGGATATCAGCGAGGTTGAAAGTGAAAATGAAGCTGGAAATGAAGGAGAATAAGTTGTATTCGAAGATGCTGCAGAAGAATGCCTATTTAGGGTTGTTGCAAGGTTAGGTGCCAGAGAAAAAATGGGCATTCCCATGTATGAGGGAATCTTAGATGTTGAAGAACTTCTAGACTGGATTAGAGATCTAGACAAATACTTCGAATATGAGGGTGTCGAGGAAGATAATAAAGTCAAACATGTCATTACTAGACTTAAAGGGCATGCATCATTGTGGTGGGATGAACTGCAGGCTGACAGATGTTGCAAGGGCAAGCAAAAAATCAAAAGATGGGATAGAATGGTTGCAAAGATGAAAGAAAAATTTATACCCATGGATTATAAAATCACTCTGTTTCGGAGGATGTAGAATTTGAGACAAAAGCTGATGTTAGTGAAGGAATACAATGAAGAATTCTACAGGATAAACATCAGAGCAAGTCATCGGGAAAGCGATGATGAAAAAGTTTCCAGGTACATGAATGGTCTGTGATATGACATTCAAGATGAGATGGGCATGATGACCATTCAAAATGTGGAAGATTCTTATTAGATAGCTCTGAAAGATGAAGAGAAGTTGAGCCAGAAGCAAGGTCAAAGAGGCTGAGGTAGAATTCAAGCCAGAGGCAAAAAAATTGCCCAAGACAAAACTCAGAAGCTTAAAGAAGAGGGGAAGAAACCTCAACCTGAGAGAGGAGGAATCTCACAAGGAAGGTAGTATGATAATAGAAATACTTTTCCTCGAGCCATAGGAAGAGGAAGAGGTAGAGGAGGTGAAGTGAAATGCTTCGTCTGTGGAAAAATCGGACATAAATCCTATGAGTGTCCAGATAAGAAGAAATATGGTGGTGAAACTCACATTGTCGAAGCTCAAGGATGGAATGTTGAGGAAGAAGATGCTAAGGGTGGAAGATCTTTGATGATGAGGAAAGTTCTCTTGAAGCTGGAGAAGAAGACAAAGAACCCAACCCAAAGAAACAGTCTGTTTCGGATTGCTTGCAAAACTAAGGATAGGGTATGCAAGGTCATAGTGGACAGCGGTAGCACAGACAATATCGTATCTACAGAGATGGTAGAAAAGATGGAGCTGGAGACTGTTGTACATCCAAGCCCATACAGAGTTTCATGGCTACAAAAAGGACATCAGGTAAATGTGACTAAACAATGTTTAGTTGAATTTAAAATAGGAGGATATAAAGATGAAATATTATGTGATGTCATTCCCATGGATGTTTGTCATCTATTGTTGGGTAGACCATGGAAATATGACAGAAACATAGTTCATGATGGGAGAAAGAACACATACACTCTAGAGAAAAATGGTAGGACGCACATGTTGTTGTTGATTAAGGATAAAGAAGTGAAAACAGAGATGAGAAACATTGTACTTCTCAAGAGTGGGAAGGAACTTCTTAATGAGGTTAAGAATAAGGAAGACACACAATTTATTGTGGTCAAGAAGACCAAAATTGTTTTGACCAGTATGAGAATAGATGATTTACTAGAAGAAATCCAAGAGTTGCTAGGAGAGTTTGTTGATATAGTGGTGGACAAACTACCTTGTTCATTGCCACCTATCAGGAGTATAAGCCATCATATCGATCTTATACTTGGAGCCAGTTTTTCGAAAAACTCCACGTATAGGTTGACGCCGCAGGAAAATGAAGAAGTTAAGAGACAGGTCTAGGACTTAATGGACAAAGGATTGATTCACGAGAGCTTGAGCCCATGCGTTGTTCCGACAGTTCTCAGCCCAAAGAAAGACGGAGGATGGAGAATATGTACAAACTCAAGGGAAATCAATAATATTACCATCAGATACAAATTTCCATTGCCAAGGATGAACGACTTGATGGGTTGCTTGAGTGGAGCAAAGTTTTTTTCAAAGATTGATTTGAAAAGCGGGTATCATCAAATTTGAATGAGAGAAGGTGATGAATGGAAGACATCATTCAAGACGAATGAGGGGTTGTATGAATGGCTTGTCATGCCATTTGGCTTAATAAATGCACCCAGTAGTTTCATGAGGTTGATGAATGAAGTCCTGAAGGATTTCATAGGGAAATTCATCATTGTATATCTTGACGATATATTAATTTTCAACAAGATAGAAGCAAAACACTTAAAGCATCTAGTTGCAGTAATGAGGAGATTACAGTAGGAGAAATTGCTGATTAATATGAAGAAATCGTCATTTATGAGGACAAAACTCATTTATTTAGGTTTTTTTATCTATGAAAATGAATTAAAAATGGATCCGGAAAAGATAAAGGCAATTAAGGATTGGCTATCTCCAAAGAGCGTGTTTGAAGTATGAAGCTTCCATGGTTTGGCTAGATTCTATAGGAAATTCATCTGAAACTTTAGTGGAATTAGCGCACCGATGATGGATACGGTGAAGAAAAGACATAAATCTTTTCACTGGACAGAGGAAGCAGAGAAGAGCTTCAACCTATTGAAGACGAAGATCACTAAGCAACCAATTCTGGTTTTGCCAGATTTTAGCAAGACATTCTAGGTCAGGTGTGACGCAAGTGGATTTGCAATTGGAGTGGTCTTGATCCAAGACGACAGACTGATCACATATTTCATTGAAAAACTGAATGAAGCGAAGATTAAGTACTCCACATATGACAAATAATTCTATGCAGTCATACAAGCACTAAAGAAATGGAGACATTATTTGGTTTCCAAGGAGTTTGTTTTGTACAACGATAATCACGCTTACTTTGCAGCCTTACTCAGAGAAAGGAGGTCTCGAACCCTACTTAGGATTCATCCAAATGTTGTGGCCTTAGAAGGAATCTGACAGTTGATGAAAATTTGGCTAGGATTGACCCTGAAAAAAAGGGGAAGGATGTTTAAAAGATCAACCAAAATGACAAAGAAAAGAAATTACAGAAAGAATAACCCTCCTCTTCCAATCTTGCAAAGAACTCTACTGAAATCATAATGGAATAAATGACCAGGATGATTAGAAATCTCTTGACTAAAGTAAAAATAATGGAGTTGGAAGGGGCTAATACCATCAAACCCCCTCAACTTGGTCCTAGAAATTCTAACCCAAATTTTAGGAAACCTTTTAACCCTCATATTATGTAAAGAGAACAAAGGAGACTAGATGAACAAACCTTGCAAAAATCCTATGACGAGAGATATAAATGCATTCCTTGATGAAACATATGAAGATGAAACTCCACTATTGGATGAAGAAATAAATTGGTTATAGGATAAAACTAATAGTATACACCTCACAGAGGAAGATTACACAGAAGCTTCATATGATTTGGAAATAAATGAAAATCATGACAGATATGGTATTTCTTCTTTTCAGTATAAATCAATTCCAGATTCACTACTTGTAGAAATCCACAATAAATATGACTTGAGGCCTAGGCCAAATAGGATAGAATATATTGATCCTATCCCTTCAAAAAACACTCATCAACCTAAATTTGTTCCCAAAGAAGTAAGCCCTGCAAACCCTTCTTCCTCTATCCCCACAATCATACCTTCATCCCAAAGAACAAAATATAGACAACATCAAGCTAAAAATGAAGAAGTATAGAAATCTACCTTCCCATTTAATATTGAGACAGAGTTGACCAAGATGAAAATATTGGCCCCTTTACTCGAGCCAGTCAAAAACCCTATCTATCAGTCCCAGATCCATAAATCATGAAAATCTCTGAGTCATTTCCCCAATAAGGTTACATGAACAGTCATGAAGAATGCCCAAATGTTATCTGTGGACCATATGTTGAAGACCAAGATGATGTCATACCTCCTTTTTACATCACTTTGAATATTCATGATAATATGTTACATAATTGCATGCTGGGCCCAAGAGCATCTAACAACCTTATGCCAAATATTGTGATGGAGTAACTGGGCCTGGACATCACAATACCTTGTGAAAAATGTTAAATGTATGGGCATCATCAAAGATATGGTGGTAACACTAGCTCAACTACCTATGAAAAGTATGATAATGGATATAGTCGTGGAGGATGTCCCTGCCAATTATGGTTTGTTGTTGTCTAGATATTTTGCACACAACATGGAAGGCTCATTACAAATGGACATGTCATATGCAATGGTGCCCATATTCAGAGGTGAGGACAGAAGACTATACAAAGAAAACAAGATGAAATATGTGGTAAGTGACAACAAAAAAGAAATGAATAATCATATATACTCAATTGAAGAGAACACAGGTTGTTGTAGTAGTTTCTTAAACTCATAACTACAAAAAGAAGAGATCCATGTAGCTCCTATACAAAATAAACATAAAGAAAATGTGGTTTGGTATATGTACTTTGATGGAGCTTACTGAAAAGAAGGTACAGGGGCTAGAATAATTCTTATTCCCCCAACAGGTGAGCCCATAACCATTTCACATAAGATTGAATTTGATGCTACTAACAATGTGACAGAATATGAAGCTTTGGTGCTAGGTTTGGAAGATGCTAAGAAAATGGGAGTTCTACGCATCTTTGTCTTTGGTGACTCATAGCTTGTAGTGCATCAAATCTAAAGAAATAAAAAAATAAACACACAAGAATGAGGTCTTATATAAATCAGGTTTTGGACTTGATTGACAATTTATTTGATGCTTTCTACATCACAACTATCCCTAGAGAAAAAAATCAACAGGTTGATGCACTTGCTACAACAACCAATACTTTAAGGCCTCCTCCTTTTCCTAAACTAAATCATGAAGTGGAAATTCCTTTTAGACCCTCCATACCATACAATGTCCAACATTGGTAGGTGTTTGAAGATGATCAACAGATCAACATATACCTTGAAGAAGTAGAATAATTTTCAAATACTATACCAGATTTGGAAAATAATGCCCTCCAAGAATATGAAAGAGATGAAACAGGTTACGTTCCAAAATCTACTTTTGTAAATAACATTGTTGGTCATAATGTTTTACAATTAAAGAAAAATTTCATTCCCAAACGTATGGTACCTTTAGAATAACTCTTTTATAGGAAATTATATAGGGTTGTTGTGTATGCCAAATTTGGAATGCACAGAATATCTATGGTTGTTGTTCATGCCAAATTGGGATGCACAATAGCCCTATGTCTTTTGTGCATGCCAAATTGGCATGAAAATCAGCTATAGGGATAGTGTGCATGCCAATTTGGCATGCACAGAAGCCATAGGGTTGTTTTTCATGCCAAAATCGCATGCACAACAGACATAGGGATATTGTACATGCCAATTTGGCATGCACAACAATCATAGGTCTGTTGTGCATGCCAAATTGGCATGCACAACAACACTATGGATTTTGTGCTCACCAAATTGGCATTCACAACAGCCTTATGGATGTTGTGCATGCCAAATTGGCATGCACATCAAGGAGGTAGCATCAACTTATCATAGTAGATTTTCTTATAAGATAAATATGAAAGTCAGAAAAAATAAAGAAGAGGGAGAGAAAAGTGGGGCATGACATCTAATGCATAGGTGGATGAGGGGATATTTTAGTGGATTCTATACATTGGAATTTCACACAGTAGGGATACAAAATTCCTAAAGTTGGTGGACATTTATTGGAACATGAAGACTTTCATAACCATGATGGTGGAAGCAGAAGAGGCCTATTTTTTGTTTCTCAATTTTGTTTTTTCTCAAGAAATTGAACTAGTTGTAAGAGAAACTAGACCACACAAATTAGAAATATAACAACCTAATCCACGATATTCATAGGTTTGAGTTAAGGAGTGAGGATATGGGTGAGGAGGGACACCCTATGAAGATGAAAGACAAGGAATAGGACAACATGGAAGTAGTATAGGATACAAAAGTTTCTAAGGCCAACTAGGATGAAGTAGTTTCTAAGGCCAACCTTGGGAAGGATACACCTCATATCTTCATGAAAATTGACTTAGACTCTAATGAGTAGCATTTGTCTAAATAAATTGTATTATAGGGTCAGGATTTTTTTTGACATAAATAGGTTCATGTTATCTTTAATTAGTTCTTCTTAGGCTCGGGAAAGTTATAATTTAATCTTTTGTTATGATTAAGGATTTGTATAATATTTGTGTGGGATAGGACAAATCTCAAAACATACCTATAGTGTATAGTTTGGAAGTTATGCAACTATGTTTTCTTTGAGAAAAGGTTGCACCAGAGATTGTATGTAACTCTTTATTTATTTTATTAATAGATAGTAGTTATATTACCAAAAAAACACATTTTCAATTTTTAATAAAAACAAATATATAAAAACTATATTATCAATTATAGTATCCTAACAAGAATATATAATACATCAAGTTCAACTATCAAACCTAACTTAATAGTAGTGATACATAAGATTTTTTAGTAAGATACAAGGATTAGTTCAATTGGTTCAACAAGGCATTTTTCCTACATGGATTTCATAGGTCATAGGTTCAAATATGACTAAGTCTTATTTGAATTCCTAGTGAGAAAATAAACTTTGCTTATTACAATATTCTCACCTAGTGTTGAATTGTCATATATCTACCCAACCCATAATACAAGAAATTAATGATGTGATATGTTGTTTTGTTATTATCGAACACAAAATCCATGAGGCATTAACAACATATAATACTTTTTACTTGAAATCCCGTTCCCGATCTAGTTGTAGGTGGTAGTCAAACTCATAGTCTGAGAAGTTATGGTTGCATTGTGCATTGGACTTTTAGGCTCTAATAGAATAAAGAGAAAATTATAGGATGTGGTTTGAACAAGACCCTAACTGATATGGTATACCAATGAACCACACAAGGTCTATTTGGGCTTTGGAATTCCCCAATGAATCAAACTAATTGACACTAAGCTATAAGGAACAACTAGTGATTCCAATTCAAGGGAATTCAATTTGTAGGATTTAGTGAGAAATTCAATTAAGGGAGTTAACCATTTACAGAACTTGGAAAATTCCTTGTTATTCTACATACTAGTGTGTAATCCCTAGACACACCAATGAGATTATTGTAGGGAAAAAATGTGTGCTATAGAGGGAAAATGCAGCAATGTTTCATTTATATTGAATGGTAAACACAATGAAATTCGCCAACAAGGAAAAAAAAGGGGAGGACAATATGAGCTATTCTTGTGACTTACACTAGCATTAGAGAAAAACCAACAATCAAGAAAACAATAAATTATTCGTTGGTAATTGATTGAAGGTGAAACTATATTGTGGGATGTTGTTTTCATTGTGAACTAGAAATACATTAACTGATGATAAAGTAAGCAATAACCCACAAAAAATTATAACCCAAATAAACATCCTCAACAACCCGATGGCTTCTATGCATGGCGAATTGGCATGCACAACAACCATAGGGTTGCATGCCAATTTGTGCATGCAAAATTGGCATGCATAGCAGCCCTATGGCTATTGTGCATGCCAATTTTGCATGGACAACAACCCTAGTGCTTATTTTCATGCCAAATTGACATGCACAACAGCCATAGGGCTCATGTGCACGCCAAATTGGCATTCACATCAACTATAGGGCTGCTATGCAAGCCCTATTGGCTGTTGATAATAATAATATCTTCACCAGATGGGGTGGAAGGGAGAAATAATCACAATGTAGATGTGCATTTAGAGGGGGTAGGGGTATATGCAACATTTAGAATGTGTGAATGGAATTAATATACAAGGAAGAGGGTGGTGAAAGAAGGAGGCCATTATTGATCATCCTCTAGAAACCAAGACTAAGATGATCCTCCTCAATCGAGTGAAAACATGTCCCTATGGAATAATGGAGGAAGAGGGCATAGATAGCGGGTGTTTCTAATGGCTTATTGATGACGCACACCCCCTCCCCCTCTCTCTCAATATACCAATGTTAGGAATACTAAGTCGGAGTGACTCCTTGGGTCCCTACGAGCACCTGAAATAAATCTACCCACACACACAGGTCTCTTCCGCACGTGACCATGGCTATAACAGTGGGTCTATCCCCTCGCAGTTTGGATTTCGGGGATATTATGAATCCTTCCCTTAGATTTTCCTGAAACACATTGTTTCGAAACTTTGAACTCCCACCATGTGTCTCGTCAAATTCGTTGGCCCCACAAGAATTTGGATTTCGCGACTTCGCGAAATTATAAACCTCTTACTCTAACTTTAGGGATTTCGATTCCCGAACTCCTTAATCCATTTCCACGTGTTTCTTCCATGATCAATGACTGGGATTATATCGTGACTTTGGACTTCACGATCTCACTTCGTCAAGTTTCAAACTTGCCAAACTCCGAAGTGCCTAAACACTCCATGATTATCCTCCTAGTAGCTTTACCAGTTCTAACGGTCTGGGATCATTCACCTCCTTCTGGAGAAAATCTTGTCCACTGCCTTGGATAAATACTTCAGGGATTTCTCCCCTCAAAGGATTTTGTCATTCTTCCACCTGATCTTTACTTCAAAACTTCCTATGAATGTTCCCTTCAACACTTAGTCAAAACCTCTATTTGTGCACACCTTGCAGCATATTTCCTCCACTCTCAATTTTTCCTTGTGGATGTCTTCACACTCCTTGTGACTATCCTCTAGCCACTTTCTATCTCTCGGGACTGAAATCTCATTATCCCTCCTGAGATTTTGAGTCTGAAAACTCAGTCACGCATTCCTTGCGGATGTCAATGCACTCCTTGAAGACACAAGTTTCGGTATCTCTTCTGAGCTTTCGAGTCGAAACAGACTCAGTCACGCACTCCTTGCGGACACTATGCACACCTTGCACTCACTCAATGAAGAGAAAAAATGAACTTATTCACTCTTCACAGTGACTCATACATTAAACAAAGAAAATGTAGATATGAATATATGAACATGAAAAATAACAGAGTGTTGAAAAGAAACAAAGAGGTCCACCATTCATTTATTCAGATAGACACGAAAAACACACATTTGAAGCAACATATCCTCTGTTATATTCATTCAACAGAAACTTGTATACATACACATAATATTTCTCAGCATCCTCTGGTTCTTAGCTTACAATGGAAATATACACATTAGATTCAGTAGCCTCTCTTCAGCAATAATAAAATGCTTTATACAAAGGGACTCTCTTAAACTTTTCCCTCCCACTACTCTACACTACCTTAATGGAATTGAATGCTATCAACTACTTCATACTTATTACAATAAATATTGAGTCAAATAGATAAGAGCGCGACGCTCCAGATCTGTATTGTGATCCTCTGCATTAAACAAAAATACATTCCCCCATCAATCTTACGTGATGGTTCATCCTTCCGATCATTAAAGATGTCCAAACTCAAAAGTTTTGTGAGGTAAGACATTAATACATTGATCTTTCAAATTTCAAAATGTTTCATAATATGCGCTAGTGTGCCCAATTGTCTTCCATGCTTGTGCTTTGTTGGCAATGCTCCTACATCACTTATGATAGTCTATTTAACATTCATCATGGGAGTAAGAATGGGTCAACCAATAAAGGGGAGGGAAACAGGTTGCAAAGGTGGGCTTATATGATAGTGATGATAAATTATAGCCCTATTTCATCTCCTATGAATTTAGCTCTCTCGAATTTGGAGTGGACACTATGGGTTGAGAATTAGGCTTGCAACCAATTATTTATAGGGTGACACTTGTGGAACATTAAGAGTGATATACCTCAAAGACCATCATGGTGGTTTCTCAAGAAGGAAAGGGCATTAGGAAAAAGAAACAAGGAACATGGGAAAGTAGTCATGGTATTCAAAAAGGAAGACCTAGAAAATGTAGAGCATAGTCCTCAACAAGGAGGTAGCATCAACTTATCATAGTATATTTTATTATAAGATAAATATGGAAGTCAAAAAAAATAAAGAAGAGGGAGAGAATAGCGGGGCATGACATCTAATACATAGGTGGATGAGGGGATATTTTAGTGGATTCCATACATTGGATTTTCACACAATAGGGATACAAAATTCCTAAAGTTGGTGGACATTTATTGGCACATGAAGACTTTCATAACCATGATGGTGGAAGTAGGAGATGCCTAGTTGACTTTTTTTTCTCAAGAAACTGAAGTAGATGTAATAGAAACTAGACCACATAAATTAGAAATATAACAACCTAATCCATGATATTTATAGGTTTGAGGCAAGGAGTGAGGAGTTGAGTGAGGAGGGACACCCTATGAATATTAAAGACAAGGAATAGGGAAACATGGAAGAAATCTAGGATGAAGAAGCTGCCAAGGACAACCTTGGGAAGGACACACCTCATATCTTCTTGAAAATTGACTTAGACTCTAATGAGTAGAATTTGTCTAAATAAATTTTATTATTTGGTTAGGTTTTATTCTAACATAGATAGGTTCCCATTATCTTTAATTGGTTCTTCTTAGACTCGAGAAAGTGATAATTTAATATTTGGTTATGATTAAGGATTTGTATAATCTTTGTATGCGATAGGACAAATCTCAAAACAACCCTATAGTGTATATTTTGGAAGTTATCCAACTATGTTTTCTTTGAGAATAGGTTGCACCAGGGATTGTATGTAACTCTTTTTGTATTTTGTTAATAGATATTAGTTATATTAACCAAAAAAACACATTTTCAATTTTTAATAAAAAATATATATATAAAAAACTACATTATCAATTATAGTATCCTAACAAGAATATATAATACATCAAAAGTTTCCTTTTCCCTCAATAAGTGAAAGTTCAACTATCAAACCTACTTAATAGTACTGATAGATAAGATTTTTTTAGTAATATACAAGGATTAGTTCAATTGGTTCAAAAGGAATTTTTCCTACATGGATTTCATAGGTCATAGGTTCAAATATGACTAAGTCTTATTTGAATTCCTAGTGATAAAATAAACTCTTCTTATTACAATATTCTCACCTAGTGCTCAATTTTCATATATTTACCCAACCCATAATACAAGAAATTAATGATTTGATAGGTTATTTTGTTGTTATCGAACAAAAAATCCATGAGGCATTAACAAAATATACTTTTTTACTTGAAATCACATCCACATCTAGTTGTAGGTGGCAGTCAAACTCATAGTCTCAGAAGGTATGGCTGCATTGTGCATTGGACTTTTAGGCTCTAATAGACTAAAGAGAAAATTATAGGATGTGGTTTGAACAACACCATACCTGATATGGTATACCAATGAACCATACAAGGTCTATTTGGGCTTTGGAATTCCCCAATGACTCAAACTAATTGAAACTAAGATATAAGGAACAACTAGTGATTCCAATTCAAGGGAATTCAATTTGTAGGATTTAGTGAGAAATTCAATTAAGGGAGTTAACCATTTACAGAACTTGGAAAATTCCTTGTTATTCTACATACTAGTGTGTAATCCCTAGACACACCAATGAGATTATTGTAGGGAAAAAAATGTGTGTTGTAGAGGGAAAATGCAACATTGTTTCATTTATATTGAATGGTAAACACAACGAAATTCACCAACAAGGAAAAAAAAGGGGAGGACAATATGAGCTATTCTTGTGACTTACGCTAGCATTAGAGAAAAACCAACAATCAAGAAAACAATAAATTATTCGTTGGTAATTGATTGAAGGTGAAATTATATTGTGGGATGTTGTTTTCACTGTGAACTAGAAATACATTAACTGATGATAAAGTAAGAAATAACCCACAACAAATTATAACCCAAATCAACATCCTCAACAACCCGATGGATTCTATGCATGGAAAATTGGCATGCACAACAACCATAGGGTTGCATGCCAATTTGTGCATGCAAAATTGGCATGCATAGCAGCCCTATGGATATTGTGCATGCCAATTTTGCATGGACAACAACCCTAGTGCTTATTTTCATGCCAAATTGGCATGCACAGTAGCCATATGGAGGCTAATCTGAGCTATTCTTGTGACTTAAACTAGGTAAACACAACGAAATTCACCAACAAGGAAAAAAACAAAAGGGAGGCCAATTTGAGCTATTCTTGTGACTTAAACTAGCATTAGAATTGTTTCTACTCATGCTGAAGAATTGTTAGAAATAAGAGTTATATACTCTCAATAAAATATTTCATGTATTCTTACTCACTAGCAGTATTTCACATATTTTTTGGATTAGAGACAATCTTTTCTCCTTGTGGACAGGATCAAAATTCTCTTCATCCTATGATCTTTGAGCAATTTGGTTCATTCCAAGTCCTCATTATTCTACTATTATGTACTTATTTCCAAGCTACATTTTTTTCCATCTGTCTTAGGTGGAATGCCAACCATCAAGTTATTCACTTCATATTTTGTGACCAAAATGAGATTTTTGGCCTTTGGTATTCAATTTGAACCATTGACTTCAAAATTTACCAATATCAACTTTTTTACAAAATTTGGAGGAGATTTATTTCAAATTCATTTTAGATCATGAACAACATAGACCCTTCATATATCATCTCCAATAAATCATTGGTCCTAGATGATGCAAGAGAATACTTGATGTATGTACAATCCTATATCACCAATAAATATTTCCATTCATGTTTTACGGTTTGTTGAATTTCATTTATATCTCCTAGTATCTAACAAAGGCCAAAGTGCTCACAACGTAGAGATCATGACATAAATCTAGGAGTTTGTCAGTGATGATGTGGACCCAATTGACATGGTAAACTATGATCATATAGTGACTATTTGGAACCAATTGACATGTTCAACTTCGATTATCCTATTTCCAAGAGGTCAGGGGCCTACAAAAGGATGATCAAAATTGATTCATGTATAACTTTTAGTAGCTCAACTATTGGTAGATTGGAATAGCTCAACAATAAGGAGCTTGGGATATCTTGAAGGAGGAAGGTGATCCCAACATACTCTACATAATCATATATAAAGGTTTAAACTACATAATCAATATTACTATTCTAAAAGTTAAAAAATTCGCCTAGGTTTTGCAAAGAATTTCAATTGACAAATATACAAGAAAAATACTCTTATGCTTAGGAGGTAAAATTCCAAGGAAAGGTTGGATCTCTTTCTTTATCTCAGATATAACAAACTCATTTAGGTATTGTGGCCTTCATTGACATCTCTGATCAATTTGGCACAACTCAAGGAGAGATGAAAAATAAATCAACTATGGCATATGAAGCATTTTACATCTATGAAGCAAAATATTCAGAACAATTCTTCAACAATAACAATGTGACATTGAGATTGACAGTAACCTCCAAAGTTTAAAAACAACTTGAAAACAATTCAAATTTTGACAACAATGGTTATAGTCAAATCAAATAGTGAATACATATTGAGAACACTCACATTGATTTATGAAGGTTAGACATTGTATTGTTTCATTGTTTGATGAAATATTATATTCTTCATCATGAAGCTTCTTGATGAAGGAGAGGTACAAGGATATCTTTTTGATGAATCCAAATGATTAAAGGCCAATTTCCCTAATTTCCATAGGCCCATGAAGGATTTAGGGTTATTTCAAGAAGTTATTATAAAAACCCAATGTTTGTCAAGGCATTAGGGACTGTGCAAGTTCCATTTTTATGTGAAGAAGATGTCCTAAGGTTTTTTACCAATCAATTTTTCCTCTCCATATGTGTAAGGTCTTCACTGAAGACAAATTGAAGGAAACTCAAAAGAAAAACCATTGTCACCTCAATTTTCCTTCCCACTCTTTAAGGTGATCCAAGACCACCATTAGGGAGGCTTCCCTACAAAATATTTAAGTTCTTCAACTCACAGATGCTGAATAACAACTATATGCTTAACCCTCTGATTTTCATGAATGCATATTAGGACAACACTCCGTTCCAATGAGATGGAAATGAGTTCACTTCAATTTCCTCATATGAACCATATGAGGAATCCTTGTTAGATATATAGATTCCTGATCAAAATAGGCATATAGAAGAGCTCTCTTGATATCACAATTTCTAATGAATGAAGAGGGGTCCCTTCACCATGTGATATACGAATGTCCAAACATGAGAACATAGTTTTGGATACACAAAGGAAGCTAATTGCTGGCATATAACATTGTAAGAGTATTCCTCCAACAATTAGGTTAGCACTTGGCTGATTAAGGGCTATTATATAGATCAAAAGGTGGTTTTGTATGCTCCTGGTCAACTATTGTACATGCACCCCTAATCTGTTATATGCAGACCTATAAGAGGAAAAACAAAATCCACAAATTTTATAGCATATGGAAATCCCCTCTCTAATAGTTCTTTCACGATTATGTTTGAAGGATGTTTTTTAAATAGTGAATTTTAGTTGTTAAATACTCTCTAATTCCAATACAACCAAATGTAAAGCAACTTCTAGTGCATTTCTCGGAAAAATGAAAAGACCAATTTTTAGCAATGCAAATAGAGTTATCTCAAGCATACAACCAATATGAAGTTATAGGCACAAGAATGAGTGTTCTAATTTACAACATGGTTCTAAAAAATTCCTATGAGGACTGGAATAAGAGGTTGTCAAGCTTATAAAAAACTCCATAGACACATGTTTTCAAACAGTTAAGTTGTTACCTTGCACTCCTCTACTTATACACAAAATTTGCATGGTATTTTTGTTGTTGTTGTAAGCATGATATTTCGGGGCTGAATGGGCTGATAATAAAGCTTGAAATATTTGTTTCCCTACAACTACATGGTCAATGCATAAACAAAGGATCTGGAAACTTACAAAGCTAAAAAGCGAGTATGTTCATGGTGGACTACTCAGTCCATAGTAGAAGTTTACTTCTCAACTCTAATATACTAGACAACAATGAAGCATACCATACCAGAGGTGAATACCACGATTTTTGTAGAGTTATTTCACCCCTCAAGTGTAATACAATTTTTGGTGGGTAAACTTGGCCTCTCCATGAAATTTTCCCCCACTGCATAGAAATGTCCTTCAAAGAGAGTATGTTATCCAACAAAAAATATTTGACCTCCTTTCAACCCAAACTCAGTCAGAAATCATGAAACTCTTCTGCCACCAAGAGAAACTCAAATGCAACAAAATAAACTCAACTTCTATGAAGATCAATGAAGAAATCTGGATGGGGACATTACATATTTCAAAAAAAATTGTGAATGCATATTGTTAATGGTTTTCTTTTCCTTGCACGAGGTATTTTAATTTTTGAAATCTCGATGGGGACATTACATATTTCCGAAAAAATTGTGAATGCGCATTGTTAATGGTCTTATTTTCATTGTGCGTGGGGTCTTTTATTTATTTTTGTTTGAATATTTGGTGCTAAATTGGGTGCCATTAGCAGTGGATTTAACGCTGACTTTGTTTTCTATTTATCGTAGGTATCACAAGAACTTCTCACTTGTAGTGACTCATGCAAAACCTAGAAGAGGTTGTTAAGGTTACCTATTCACAATTATAATCAAGTAGAATAGTTGTGGATTAGGCTTTCATGTTGGGTAGGGATACATGAAACTTCATCCTATGGGAAATTTTTTGGGAAGGAGGAGTCACTTAGAGTAACAAACCAACTAGTGTAGGGTCCCATTGCATACCAATACCAATGCATACCATTGCATACCAATACTATTGCATACCAATACCAATGCATACCAATATCATTGCATACCAATACCATTGCATACCAATACCATTGCATAATAATACCATTGCATACCATTGCATACCATTTCATACTAATACCATTGCATACCAATTTCTCGTCTAACCATGTCAAATTTTGATTGAACCCCTAACCCATAATCCATTGACCCTTAAAGCCTTAAGTCCTAATCCCTAAACCCTTAAGCCCTCAACCTTAGTTAATCACTAATCCATTAACACAAAAGTGATAAATCCCCTAACACCTAATACATCGACCCTTAAACACTTAAACCCTAATCTCTAATCCCTTAATCCATAAACCCTTATTCCCTAAGCACTTAAACATTAATACCCTAGCCCATATTAATCCCTAAGCCATTAACCATTAAACTACCTAACCCATAAGCACCAAATACCTTATATATTGACCCTTAATCCCTTAAACCCTAACCCCTAATCCCTTAACTAGTTGAAGAAGTCAGAGAGAGTGCATAGAGTAGTTGAAATGTTTTCACAAATTAACAGAAGGAATATGGATTCTTGGATTTTTTTTGCAAATGCAGTGACTGGGGGAATGGTGGTTGCCTTGTATATTTTATCAAAATGAGTTTGGTTGTGAGAAATGTTTTTGTTGACATGGAGTTAGACTATCCCACTCTTAACCAACTGGATTCATGTAGATATCCTTAATATATACCAATAATTCAGAGTTATTTTTGTAAAATTCCTACTAAATTTCCTTTAAATTTTCTTCTTGTACTGTTGTTTTGTTCTCAATAAATACTTGAATAGTGTAAGGTAGTTACATAAAACATAAATGTGCCCATATGGAAACTAGGGTAGTGATCCACTTTTTTAATAAGTCAACAACCTAGAAATTCCAAAACAATTCCCAAGATAGAAAGGTTAGTGAGGGTGCTTCATCCAATGCAATAACCAACTCATCAAATTATGGATCTCATGGACATGTGTGCAATAGTGGCCCCTTTGTTGTCATAAAAAACCCCTTAAAGAGATGTATGTCTTCAAAATGTGTGCTATTAGTACCAATGCATGTGAAAGAAACCATCTCTCCTCAAACCAAGGGCCAAAAGTGGGACAACCTAGGAAACTATGCATAAAGAGGGAAACATCCAACTAAACCAATCTGAACAAAACACAAAAAATATGTGCTAGATCATAGAACATTGTGCTAATACCATCAATCATCTCAAAGCCATGGGGCACTCTAGAACTATGTGCAGGGTAGTTGGGCCTCATCAATAAATGTGCCAAGATGTAATGACCAAGGGAGCATTCCATGATATGAGTCAGCCAACCTCCTTGAAATCCCAACCATATGATAAAAATAGGGCCCCAAAGCTAAGTCACTCCTCACATTTATATCTCAACCATTGAATGAAAAAAACACTTTCTAAGGCATGCACCTTAGGGATATGTTCCCTAGAGTGAGGGCACACTATCTCAAGGACTATCAAGCAATAAGCAATAAAATTTAGGGAAAACCTTTAGTTGATGGGTATCCCTCTCCATGAATGTGCTAAGGGTAAATAAAGAGTGAACCATATATGTAATACCCTAATCAATCATAGTTCTCTATCAATATCCACACGTAATATGCAAGCCTCCAAATATGAAATGATTCCCCAAGAGTTGATGCTAAATGAAACAATAAGTATCAAATCCAAAACCGATAGCCATCAAGACACACATCCTCCAAACACAACCTTATTTGGAAGGGTCTTCAAACTAGTACAATGCATCATACAATATGAGGAGTAACGTGTAGAATAGGTCATCCATATGTAAGCCAATTGATTTAGGAGACTGCTCTTGCAAGATGAGATAAGAGGGCATATTTAAGAGTCGTTAGAAAAATTGTAAATGACAAAATGTCATGCTTCAAGCAATTAAAAACAAGCCTTTGTGAAAAGAGGGATAAGTTAGCTTAGGTGGTATATGAAAGAACTATGTATATTTCCAAACAAAGAATTGTTACACCACAAATGGCCTTCGTGCATATGTCAATGGAAGACATCATTAATGCACGTATCTCACAATGATTTGAATAAGAAACTTTGTTAACTTCATTATTTTTATATTGTTTGCATTTTAATGTTGGGCATAAATTGTTTATTGGTTTTTATTAAGAACTAAACATAAAATAATTAAACAAAATAAAATATTTTAATCACCTAGAATTAGGTGAAAATTTAATAAATTAAAGTTCAATTTTAGTTTACTATTTCATATAAAAACATCAATATTCATTCTCAATGATTTCACTACGTCTTAAAACCTTCCCATACTGTCAATGCATTCGCCTAATCTAACCATGTAAAATTTCATCGTATACAATCACATTTTGAAGAAATTTCAGTGTTGGCCCCATTCACTGCTCACTATTTCGGGTCGGTTGATGACATTGTATATGAGCTTGTTGAAATACATTCCATGACATTTCAAGATATTTGTGACCAAGATTCTATACATGGTAATGACGAATGATGAAAATGATCATATCGCATAATGAAGGTTCATGCAAACATGGAGGATGTCGAATATTATGCGAGGATGTCAGGCATCCTTGACTCTTGAAACCCTCACATACCATCAAGGCATGTGTCTCGTCTAACCATACAAAATTTCTACCTAACCCCTTACCCCTAAGTCATTAACTCTTAAATCCTTAATCACTAATCCCTAAACCCTTAAGCCCTCAACCTTAGTTAATCACTAATCCCTTAACACAAAATTACTAAATCCCTTAACCCCCAATCCATCGACCCATAAACACTTAAACCCTAATCCCTAATCCCTTAATCCATAAACCCCTATGCCCTAATAATTTAACATTAATCCCCTAGCCCATATTACATAAGCCATTTCCAACGCTAAATGGAGTGGAATGCCCAATGCTAAATAGGGCACAATTTTCAATGCTGTTAGCGCCTAAATTTTGTGGTCGACGAAAAAAATGCCATAAATAGCTCCATCTTGATAAATAGTGCTGTATTTTTCAAAAAAATGAAGAAAAATACACTAAAACCAACTTTGGAAGAAAAAAAGGGAGAAACAATGGGAGCAAATCACAGGGATTTGTTGTAGTGATGGATGAGTTTAATCCTTTTTCTACTCCAATGGAATATAATTTGAAACTCACATCAAAAGAAGGGAATGAATTTGAGGATGAAACCAAGTACAACCAACTTGTGGGAAGTCTTATCTACCTTACCAGTGCCATACCATACATTTCATTTGTTATTGGAATTATTTCCAAGTTCATGCAAAAACCTTGTGAAGGACATTGGTTTTCAACAAAAGAGTTCTAAAATACTTGAAGGGAACTCAAGATTGTTTACTTGGGTACTCTAAGGCGGGTGACTTCAACCGGATTGGATATTGTGATGTAGACTTTGTTGGGGATAAGGAAAATGGACTGTCAATTTCAAGCTATCTCACGAGTCTTGGATTAGCAATTTTCTCCAGGAGATCACACAAAGGGTCAATTCCATTTGATTCCAAAACATAGGAATAATATGTGGCAACTGTAGAAGAAACGAAAGACATTGTGTGGCTCAGGAAAATACTTGAATATTTGCAGGATAAATAAGTGAATTCTACTCCTCTTCTAGTTGATAATACTTTTGCAATCAAGTTTTCCAAGAATCCCAGATTCCAAGATTGTACTAAGCACATCAACACAAAGTATCACTTAATTTGATACCATGTAGATTCCAAGACTATTCACTTGATACATTGTTCCACTAATGATAAAATTGCAAACATCTTCACCAAAGTACTTGGAAGAGAAAATTTTGAAAAGTTCAGAATGATGCTTGGACTCACCCCTTCAGATTAAGGGGGGGAATGTTGGACACACAATCCTTCGGATTGTGTGACCTATGTAAATATGATTATAAATATGAAGAGTCGTAGGTGATAGGAAGATTCATATGGAGGGTGAATACCAACCATCACTCAGAAATGTATTTATATACATTTATGTTATTGCAATAGACGAGTCTTTGGAGTTATGCATTCTAACATACATGGCCTGACAAAATGGGGGTTGTTAAATACAATGATATTCAAGTGATATTAGCCATTTATCCATTCATATTCCTCACTTTTCTAGTGAGATTAATAATTCGATATTGATGTAATTCAATATGTTTATCTTCCTCCATTTCTTTATTTATATGAGACAAAACCTTTACCATAAATTCCTTATAAACTTTAGTGACTACTTGTGAATAAAGGATTCGAAACCAATTTGTTCCATAAACATGATTAGATAAGTATAATTAGTGGAACGACATCAACAACTATGATGAGCTCAAATTCCATTCATAATTTCTTCACATTATTGTGACAAATAATTAAGCTAACTTAGACCATAACGAATCAAATAATAACCATACAATGATGCAATAAAATTGCATAGTAAACCCAACTTTGAAAGTTTCATTACTAGAATAAAAGTGTACAAGAAGATGTGGGAAACTTGAAGATTTACAAAAGTAAATCAACTAATCAGTGGTTATCAATAATCTACTCACTATCATTTCTTAACCAACATTTTTACAATCTTAGGACCTAATGAATATAAATAATCTACAAATAAATTATGAATCAATTTGTTTCTCTAACAATCACAACAAATCATCTTCCTCTATCTAAATTATTGACTTGAAAAAATTAATCAAAGGAATATATAGAGTGAGGAAGATACTTTATTGTGATAATTAGACATCTTTATGCAAAAATATGTTTATTTTTCAATTTGTGCTAGCATGCTTCTGTTTTCTTGGCTTATATGTGTCTATGACAAGGATTAGCACTGAACTAAGGTAAGACAATCAGGTATTAGTACAACCAAACTTGTTATTTGTGCCACTAATTCACAGTGCTAGAACTACGTAATCAGAAATATAAGCACAACCATTACTTAGTGTCAATATTGAGCATTGATTTACGTAAATGTTGACCACTACAATGTGCACTCCACAAGTACGATGAATCTATGTAATTTGACATTTTTTATACAATGGCCAATCTATGTTCCTATTCTTAGATAGATTCTATAGGTGAATTTATCATTAGGAGATGTGTTCCTCCAATCATGGAAATCGTCAATCTTTTTTTCTCCTCTTGATCATCTTTAAAATTAGTGCTTATGGGACATGGACAAAAATATTATGTTGCAAATATATAACCCTTAGTTATATAAACATCAATTAGATTGGAAAGAACAGTTAAAATCAAAATTGATATACTAATGTCAGGTATGGGAATTCATATAGTGTTCAATGTATATCACCTAATGTCCTAAAATCCATTGATGATGGGTAGTGTTGAATAAGATTTTAACACACCAATTCTTTTAGAGCTTGTCGTTGATGTTAGCAAAACACATAAACGAGGTATATTAGCTCGATTGTACAAAGAAAAATTTATCGTCTCAATCTAAAAGGATAGTTGTCCCATGATAGCAAGTGGTGCACCTTATAATGGATCAAAAAGAAGTTTCCTCAATTGGTAGGATGGTTGTTAGGGACCAACAACTCCTAGGTGGTAAGATTTGATCCTAGTAAAAATCAAAGATTCGATAATCCCATGTTAATTAGAGTTGTAGTAAGGAGAAGTTGAACCAAAATTTATCTTTGTAGGGAACCAACAAATCCTAGATGATAAGATTTAATCTCAGTAAAGATCAAATATTGGCTAAGCTTGTGTCAATTAGAGTTGTAGTAAACAAAAGTTGGACCAAAATTTGTCTTGGTATAGATGTACAACATTGGTAGTTATATCAAAGAAGAGTTTAACACACTAATTCTTGTAGAGCTTGTCGTTGATGTTAGCAAAACACATAAAAAAGATACATTAGCTCGATTGTACAAAGAAAATTTTATTGGCTCAATCTAAAAGGATAGTTGTCGTATGATAGCAAGTGGCGCACCTTATAATGGATTGAAAAGAAGTTTCCTCAATTCCTAGGATGGTTGTTAGGGACCAAAAATTCCTAGGTGGTAATATTTGGTCCTAGTGAAATTCAAAGATTGACTAAGCCCGTGTTAATTAGAGTTGCAGTAAGGAGAAGTTGAACCAAATTTTTTCTTTGCAAGGAACCACTAAATCCTAGATGATAATATTTGATCTGAGCAAAGATCAAATATTGGCTAAGCCTATGTTAATTAGAGTCGTAGTAAAGAAAAGTTGGACCAAAATTTGTCTTGGTATAGATGTACAAAATTGGTAGTTATATCAAATATGTAGAACAATTTTTTATGCATAATCAATATTTTAGTAATTAACACTTTTTGTGAACCAAAATGATGTTGGAATACTCAGGGAGGGGTAAATCAATATGAGCACTTTTATTACTTATAACTACAATATGTATTGTTTAATTTTATGAGCAGTTCATCAATAGAATTCAAAACATCATGAGCAATATAAATAAATAGTGAACAATAAGAAATGACACAAGTACACAGTACACCATAATTTTATGTGGAAACCCAAAGCGGGAGAAAACCATATAATTATTTTCTTATATGTCAGAAAAAATACATTCATAGGAAACACCAACTTCCTTGTTTTCTAGCTACAAGTGGAAGGAGGCTCCAACCCCCTATTTTCTCATGCTCCAACCTCAAGGAAGCTACAAATTTATTAGTTTTCCAACACCAACCAGAAAAAGGTTATGATCCCATTTCATTGCCCTATCATTTCTCCTTGAAATACAAATGGAGACCAAAGTGTCACTACCACAAACTCTGTCAATCTTGTCACTGTAAATCCTATCACTGTAAAACATGTCACTTCCATATTTCACTGACCAACCTATGACTATCACTAATACTCAACCAAATCCTCTCACTTGGATCATATACCAAGGAAACCAATCAACTATATGTCCAACATCACCAAGACATGCCTCTACCAAGCATGTACCAAACCATCAACTTGTACCCTACCAAGTATCAACCGTGTACCACAACCTGTATGACAACATGTGCATCAACCATGCACAAAACATGTACCATATCATGTATCAATCTTGTACCATATCATCTATCAACTCTGCACCAACATATGCATCAATGTATAAACCAAAACTTCAAGCATGCATCATAATCAACCAACATCATATACCAAGTATATCCCTTAAGTATATTCCAATATCACAAATATGTGCCTCTAACAATGAACCATAACAACCATATACAATGTACCAAGGGTATGTATCAATCATGTATGAATAACACCAAAGAATGAACCTCAACCATATGCAACCATAAACCAAAAGGGACCTCCAAGATATGCCTTAAGCATGTGCCATACCATCCATGAAACAAGTCTAATGAACTATCACATCAACCATGTATCAAACGCTCACTATTACGTAGCCTTATATTGTACCAATATATTCAACAATACATCTCAACCAAACTGCCTCAAATATGTACCATATGACACAATATATGCCTTAACAAAAATACCAGGAATTTGTGTCAAGTACAAACAACAAGTACACTAGTAGTGTGCCTTTGTAGATCTGCCTCATACAACATGTACCATATAGCTAATAGTACCTCAAGAACATATACTCAACCTCACATGACCATACCTCAATAAATCACCAAGATCCAACCTCAAATAAACACGTTATCATACCTAAATTAATTTTGTAGATGATTATGTTGTACCTAAAGACTGACACATATGCTTGTAGAATCTCCTTAGCTCTTGCAGCCTGATGCAAACCTTGTCCTTCAGATATGGATTTTCTTTGTGGGACAGATCTTTCTATCTAGCAGCACCTCATGTGACGATCCCTAGACAACCCACGAGGGTGTCTTGTGGGACACTAGTAGTATAGCCCACAAGGATAAACTAGATCATGGTTTTTCACAAAACCCTCACTCTTCTCTGCAATCAAGAAATTTTTTTGTCGCTTCTCCTTCGTTGCCTAAGACTTGCACTACCTTACATTTGTAAATAAAATTATTTCCAAAAATATTTCACAAGATAGATATTCAATGTGTGTAATAGTTGCTAATGGGAGTCTCTTGATATCGTATTTATACTTCCCAAGTGCCTTCCTTTAGGGGCTATCTTGTAACTGTTTTACCCATTTTCCTTCTTTTAGGGCTAACCCACATTCTTGTTGCAACTACTTTACCAATAATTAGTAAACTCATAATTTATTTGTTACAACTACTTTACCCATAATTAACTTCTTGTTGCAATCACTTTGAATAACAAACTTATTAAATAATTTCTAGAGGCTTCTAGAATAATTGAGTTCTTGTTGACCTTCTAGGAGTTTCTAGATTATTCTTGAGGGTCCTCCAATATTTACAAAGTCATATCTCTTCAACTGTAAGGAGCCATGTGACATACCATCTATATCCAAAAACGAAATGACATGTACTATCCATCTATGATAGTATTACTTGCAAATACATTGACCTTCATGTATTTATTCCTCGATCAACCGTGGGTTCATGACCATACCTTTGGGGCTACCAGGATTTTCTACCAAACTTGCTTCAAGGATTGACTTCAATCTCTAAGGGTTGACATCAATGAAAACCAACTGCCGAATAATCTCCCCCTTTGACATTGATGGAAACACCAACATTGATTGCATCATTGATGGCAACACTTGTTCTCCCTTTGTGACCATTGATCCTCATCAATTTTTCTCACTCTTCCCCTTTGACATCAATGGAAAAGGGTCTCTCTCCTTGGGGATTCTTCCCATGTCTTCATGCATATGTTCTATTTCTCTATGTTTCCATGCCTTTGTTCTTTCTCTTCACATGTTTCTCTCCTCATGTTCCTCTCCATGTTCTTATTTTCTTTTGATAGAAAAGAGTGACTCCCCTTGAAGGTGTACCTTATCTGACTTCATGTGATTGACCTTTCTCTTTCTCTTCCTTTGACATCATGGGTAAAAAATATAAATCCCCCTGTTAGTATGTCTCCCCATGTCTTCATGCTTCTAATATTTCTTTCTCGATCTCTTTCTCTAATGATTTATCTTCCCTTAACTTTCCTACAAGATGTCATGTAGATCAATGTAAAACTACCTGTAAACGTTTCCTTTCCTCTCTTACAATGCTTGCTAATTGTCCATTGGTGCTTCCTCTTGTAACTCTCTGACATATATAAAAATAATTCATTACTTGATTTATTAATTCACTTTTCATGTTCACTTGAACATATTGTTCAATGATTTTCTTCTGATGATTGACAATTTCTCTTTCCCTATTATTTTGTGCCTTTCACTCCTTATCTTTATATGACCAACTGATTCCAAATGATTCCACTGATTCCAACTATAAATGCACTGCTATATATCTTCTCTTACCCATGTTATTTGTACCTACTAAGTATCCATATTTTTCCATATGTTGCAAATTGTTCATACCTTTTTTACTCAACTGTCCACAACGTTGACCCATATATCATTATACTATCATAAAGGATTCACAAATACAACTGATCATCACATATTCTCATTTTTTCAAACTTAATCAATGTGTCCACTAGTCTTCTTTATCTGCAAATAAAAATATGCATTTTTTAAACAACTTGTACTGAAGATATCCCCGCCTAAATATATACGTGGAATACAATCATAAACTTTTTCCTCTGTAACTTCCAACTAATACCTACATGGGAATAATACTTATCAATTGATCAATCTGTCATTCTGTACTTCTACTATTTAACTGCTCTGAATCTATCTCTGCAAATACTGCAACCCACTCGAAGGATGATTCTTTGATCTATAGTAGTTACTGCACCAAATCCCCCTGCTCAACATTCATATTTACTAAGAGTCTCCAAGTCGGGTGGCTCGAAAAAATACCCAATCTGATGCAGATTAATCTTCCTCTTCGTCTGTAGACTCATCATCTTTATGAGATTTGACTTCTTTCTTTCTTCCTGTGGATTGATCTTGCACTACAATTCTTGAAAGTACAATCTCTTAGGCATGTTCATTATTCATCTTCTCTTCTTTTCTTTCTCGCATTACTACAAATCTTGTGATCTATGGAACCTAGTCTTTATTCACATGTTCTTCATGTTTTTCATTTCTTCTCCAAACCTTCCTATATATGACATCTTCCTTTTTGTCCGTATATTTTTCTTGATCTTGTACTATTTCCAATCCTGAGAGAGTGACTTCTGGGTGTCCTTCATTCATCTACTCTTCTTTTACCTATTCTTGTTTTATTTTCCAAACTTTCTTATATCTGATATCAATGTTCTTTCTAAAGGAATTATCCATCATGCTTCTACAATCACAAGCTATGTGACCACAATTGTGGAATTTGTAACTTTCAATATTGTGTGGGGCCACTTTAAGTATTTATTGTTTGAACAATTCTTTCATAAGCCCAACAATCTGCAACTTTATTTCCAAAATTAGTACAATAAAAACAATGACCATAAAAGAAATTTACATACTTGGGAGTGAATGATCTTCTTTGTGGTGTAGTCCTTCTTAATTCCTACCTTGTTTGATCATGATCATGATTGAAGATTCTTTGTGGCTTGAATGTGGAGGGTCTTCTTTTATTCTAACTGACCATGATTCCTTCCTTTGATTACTTCTACATAACTTTTATTGTTTTCCTCATTCTTCTTTTCTAACGACTTGGAGTCCTTCTCTTCAACATTTTCTATGGACGATGTCAATGTTTATGTATCTTAAACTATCTTTCAAAGCTTGATTATTTTATCTCTCATTGTGAAAACTTATTGCTCAAGCTTCTCAACCTCTTATTCTTTCTTCATCATCTAACTCTTCATGACTTATTCTATTCTCTTTGCTTCTTCAAGTTGGATCTTCAATGAGATGATTTATTTTTCAAGTCTTCTCTCTTCTTGACCAAATCTCGCTTCAATATTATTTAAATCCTCATATATTTCCTTGAGATGATATGTCAAATATTATCTCTCTTTTTTGCTTCCTTTCTTTCAGTTTCCAAAAATTGTTTCTCTTCCATTGCTTCCTTTCTTTGTGTTGCTATCTTGGCTTGCAAATATTGATTTTCTTCGATCTGACCTTTGTATGTTTATTCAATCTTTCTGGCTTCTTCTAGATGAGATTTCAATTTCACGATGGCCTATTGGGCTTGTTCAAAACTTTCTTGATAATTCTTTTTCACTAATTGTTCCTCAATAGTCTTATTTTTATTCCTTTCTTTCGTCAATTCGTCCAAAGCATTAACCAATTATTCTTCAAGGTATACTATGCCTTCTTCAAACTTTTCTTCTTTTGAATTTGTCTGACATGATGAACATATTTTTTCTTGTTATGTTATTTCACTTTCTTTAATAGGATCCGACTCTATGATGGAAGATTCCTTGGAATAGAGATTATGTAGTTTATTCCAGAGTTCTTTAACCGAATAACATTTTCCAACCTTTTCTCTTACCGGATCAGGTAATCCTTCCCAGATGTAATCCATTCCTATTTTGTTGTTTCCTTTCAATTCCTTCTTGGTTGTAGTCTTTGGCTTCTTTGTAGCGGCGTATTCTGTAACAATTGAGTACTAAACATCATATCCCCATGCTCCTAAAAATTATTTCATCTTGTTTCTCCACATCATGTAGCTCATACCATTCTTACGATCAAACTGTGGTACTCCATTTCTATACAATTTTTTTCTCTCCATGATCTTCCTTCTAGTGGTTAAACTGATTTTTTGAAGGACCTGATCTGAAACCAATTGTTGGAATATTGAAGCGGGGGTGGGGGTGAATCAGTATGATAATTTTTATTACTTTTAAACAAAATATGTATTGTTTAACTTTATTAGAAGTTCATCAATACCATTCAAAACACCATGAGAATTATAATAAACAATGAATAGTAAGAAACCATACAAGTACACTGTACACCAGAATTTTAGAAACCCAATGTGAGAGAAAACCACTGAATGATTTTCCTATATGTAAAAAGAAATGCATTCATAGGAAGCACCATCTTCCTTGTTTTCCATTAAAAACTGGAAGGAGGATCCAACCCCCTAGTTCTCAAGCTCCAAGTTGAAGGAAGCTACAAGTCCCTTAGTTTTCCGACACCAACCGAAAGGAGGATACAACCCCTTTCCTGTCCCCATCATGTCACCCTGAAATATAAATGGAAACCAAAATGTCACTACCACAAAATCTATCAATCCTGTCACTGTAAATCATGTCACTATAAAACCTATCACTTTAATCTTTCACTAACCAACCTATCCTACCTATCACTGTCACTAATACTCAACCATATCCTATCACATGGATCATATACCAAGGACACCACTCAACTAGATTTCCAACATCACCAACACATGCCTCTACCAAGAATGTACCCAACCATCAACCTATACCTTACCAAGCATCAACCATGTACCAAAACCTGTATGACAACACGTGCATCAACCATGCACAAAACCTATACCATATGATGTATCAATCATGTACCATATCATCCATAAATTGTGTACCAACATATACATCAATGTATAAACCAAAACCTCAAGCATGCATCATAATCAACCAAGATAATATACCAACTATATACCTTAAGTATATTCCAATATCACTGTAATACCCTAGGCTAAACCCAAAGTATAAATATGAATGTAACTATCATTTACATAAAAATTGGTGAGTTGATATAACAAGTTGTTTCTTTGGTTCTACATGCATTACGTTCGTGCCCGAGAATCACACACCAAAGGAGTGTATGTAGTTGTAAAATGACATAGCCCTCAGTTTAATGTTTTGGTGTGCACCTGAGGAAGTGTGCAGGAATGGTACGCCAGAAGTGAAATCAATTGAAGTTACAATGTGCATTAGTTTAAGCATGCAAGGAGCGGGGCACTAACAGGAAAGCCTTACAAGAAGGCGTTCAACCTTGGGTTCAACACGCATTGTCTTAATGCACAGGTTTTGAAGGCTAGATAATCCTTTTGTATATAATTCATGATGTAACATGCACCTATGTAAGGGAACGAAGGTGGTGCACTGAAGAAAGAGTGTGTGCAACCCATAAGTTCCGTACACACTAGTTTTTAATGCGTGAACTATGTATTTTGAGGTTGGTGAGCCTAGATGCAAAAGATCAATACTTATGTACTAAGTTATAAATGTAATCACATACAATATAATGAAAATACATCCCTACAATAGACTAACCACGTAAAAGAGTTTGGGGGGATTAAACTCCACTAGCTGAGATCAAGAGGGTTGGGTTAAAGGGGCTTAAACCCAAAAAGGAATATTTTATTAATATTTCTTAAAAAGTGTAAATTTAGGATATATTATTATATCCTAGGTCCTAAGGAGGGGATAAGTGGCTAAAGGAAGTTCTCAACATGACAAGTGTCAAGTTGGGAATATTATGTGGACTGAAGGTAGTACTTGACATGACAGGTATCAAGTTGAGAACATGCAGTCAAATGGTTCAGACTTAGTCCATTCTGGCATTCTGGGAAGGGAAATTATTTAACCATCAAGAGTTATGAGTCGGGGGGTAGTCAACTATTCTGTCATCGAGATGACTATTCTGTTATATAATTGTTTAGTGAGTGAACATGATTGCTACTGTAACCAGTATGTTGATTATTTTCGCAGATACCTAGATGTGGCTTAGCTTGGAGAGCTAGACTGAGGAAGCGGGTTGCCAGAACTGTGGGTTATTAAATTGAAGAGGTGGGTTTTCAAGTCCGTGGGACGTTGGACTAAAGAGGTAAGTTGTTAGGCCCATGGAATATTGCATTCTCTCCAGGTGAGAGAATTGTTGGGAATTATTTTCCGAGGTGAAAAACTACAACGATAGGGCTTTGATATTTCCTGTCCATCCTGTTGCTAAAGCTCTGGAAGGGAAGTGGGGCAACCAAAGGACTATTGAGAAGAGAAGGGGAACATTTCCTAGGGTGGGACAGGAATGTGGGGAATGAGATACTGTAGGTTGTTAGTGTGAATTGGCATTTGTGACAAACTTTCCAGTAATTGAGTCACCTTTGTCTGACCTATCTGTGACTAAGTTCCTGTGGAGTGAGATACTTTATCCTGGTTGGGAACCCTTACCCAAGTGGATTTTAGCCCCAGTTCGGGGGTGACCCAGTATTGAGATTTATGAAAAATGTGTTCTAAGGTTGGGAGGAACGTGGAAGGTTTGCCCACAGTTGGTATCTTTTATTCGAAACATAAGTGTCAATTGTGTGTTAAATTATATTTGTAGTAATATTTATGCAATTGTTGTTATGGGTTTATGATATTTATGTTGTATGTATATTATGTGATGATTGTGTATAATTTTGTTATGAATAAGGATATAATATCTTTTATTCGAAAGATAAGTGTCGATTGTGTGTTAAATTATATTTGCAATAATATTTATGCAATTGTTGTTATGGGTTTATGATATTTATCTTGTATGTATATTATGTGATGATTGTGTATAATTTTGTTATGACTAAGGATATAATATCTTTTATTCGAAAGATAAGTGTCGATTGTGTGTTAAATTATATTTGCAATACTATTTATGCAATTGTTGTTATGGGTTTATGATATTTATGTTGTATGTATATTATGTGATGATTGTGTATAATTTTGTTATGAATATGGATATAATTATGTGTTGCAAAATGTATATTTATGTTTTAATTAATGACTGAGTAGT
>ML800068.1:48847-89588 GCA_009831015.1 Picea engelmannii
ATTCATAACCAGATTCCTCATTAACAAGGCGTTGTCATATGATTTTGAAGTTATAGTATTTACAACGAGTAGTCTCCCAGGCGTTCTTCCAAGCATTTTCTGTATAAGAATTTAGATTGAAAGCTTTGACATTGATCACAGCTTAACAACTGCTATCGGAACTGAGCGTTTTTATGCAGATTCCATGTAAATAGTATAATATAAAGTGTCCACCGAAATCCATAATTATTTTTGCGACAATGATAATTCATATTATCATTTTGTTTTTCCATGCGCTACTTCTAATCATATCAGATTGTATTCGGACCACCATCAGCAATGCGCTTGTTATAACTTACCGGTGAGAATGGGAAGACATGAATGGAGGCAGAGACCAAATTTCCCTTACTGCCTTTGCTAATATATTTATTGAATAACAATTACATTTATGATGCTAGCTCTCACTGTTGTCGAATTCATCGAACACTGCCTTTGTTCTTATCTTTGCAGAGTGATCATTACAATTATCATACTAGTTTTCATATAAATTCTGGATTAGTGTAACCCCGAACGCTATTAAAATCTTACAATCCCAATCTGTTCATTCAACTGGTGAAAAAAACAAATAGGAACTGAGACGTCGACGGTTTAAATATCTCCTGGCCTTTAAGCTGCACGGATATGGGATTTAGGAGCTGCACGGATATGGGGTTTAAGATCACGGCTAGTAGCTATTGGCATGAATGCCATAGAGTGGCAAGAAGGTGCCACGGCATTCATAATGTTTCGTCCCAGCATTCAAACCGCTGTATTTTTCCATATATCCGATGTGTAGAATGGAAACAATATGAGCAGAAAAATGGTCAGTATAAAGTTTCAGGGAAAAATGGCGGGTATATTGTCTCAACCCTAAAGGGTAGGTGAAGTTACTTTACGTTAATTTCAATTTGAATTTACAATAATGTCGAAATCAACCATGGTCAATTTCAGTGATATTGAGTGGTAACCCATTTTTAATATGGTTAATATTAAATTTTGATATTAATATTAATTTTTAATAATACTACTATTATTAATTTTTTAATAAAATATTTATTTAATATTATTTATATAATTTTATAAGTAATAGTAAATATTAGGGATAGAGCTAAAAAAGATAACAATAAATAGCAATTTGGGACACTTTTATTGGAATTGTCTTGGTTTTTTATGGAACAAAGGGTGTATAGTAAGTTTTTTTTTTGTCCTCAATTTTTTGTCCTACAACGTTTCGAACCGATTACCTTAACATCACAGAGTGCCTTAACAACACACTCTGTCACCGACTGTCGTACACCTTAGAGACTAAGGTGTATAGTAAGTTGGATCCCTAGAGAAATTGATATTATATTCTTGGTCAATGTAGAGGGATTGGAAACATAACATCAAAAGAATTAGAGACATAGCTAGTTACATACCATAGAGGGATTGGAGACGTCTCCTCACATTCGACTTCATAAGAAAGATCCTCTCAATTAACTCTACATTTTATAAAAAAAAAACCTAGATAACAACTGTCCCTACAAAAGCTTAGAGTAAGATATCTATAATATGAGAAATGACGATAGTATCTTCTTGTTATGAGACTTTAAATTCTAGAACTGCAATTAATAAGCTATTATTCTAAGCAATGATTCCAACACTAATCCTCTATGGCTAGATGATGACCTTATTTTTGTTGGGTATGTGTTATATTATTTGCAAGATTGGTCCTATATAATGTACATTGATACGGGAGCCTCGAGGGGTAGGGGGAGGCTCTTGTAAGGGGATTCGGTGGCAGTAGCCCCCAAAAAAAAAATGATTGTTTTTTGCGTCCTTTTTTTGCGGTTTTGTTGCGCTCATTTTTTGCGATTTTTCGACACATGGTTTTCACCGATGGTTTTCTACTTCGAGTTAAGGAATTAGGGTTGTTGACTATTGCAGTGCTAAAGAGGTTGTTGGTTTTCATGATTTGGATTTCCAGGGTAGAAATCTCTATGTAATGTGTGTGTGCCATTGTATATTGTATGCTTTTATTAAGAATTCATTTGCAGTGATTTATTGTACTAGGTTAAAATCTACATTTGGTATCAAAGCAATTATTGGCTTCAGGGGGACGCCTTTATGGTTAGGGGTTTTGGATTGATTTTGTGGTAAACCTTGTTATAGTGGGACATCTGTGGTATCGATTCTTCAGGTTAAAATAAATGGCAAGTAGTTCAAAAATAGAGATCGAGAAATTTAATGGGAAAAGTTTTGAGTTGTGGAAGTCCAAGATGAAAGATCTGTTGGTGGAAAACGATGAATGGATCAATGTGGATCTAGGTACTACACCTATAAGAATGTTAGCAGAAGATTGGACAAAGTTGGATCAGAAGGTGAAGAGCACAATACAATTGTGTCTCTCAAATTCAGTATTATTGAATGTCTTAGGGGAAGCTACAACCAAGGCATTATGGGATAAGTTAGGGACTAAGTTGTCCTCTAAATTTGACATGAAGGATCTTGGTGCTGCAAATTTCATTTTGGGCATGGAAATCAAAAGATATCGGCAAAATAAGAAACTCTATTTTAATAAGAGGAAATATGTTGAAAAAATATTACATAGATTTAATATGCAGGAATGTAAATCGATCAAGGTTATTATTCCTATAGGTGTAAAGTTATCTATGGATCAGTGTTCGAAGACACGAGAAGAAAAAAATGACACATCTCATGTTTCATATGCTAGTGTGATTCGTAGTTTGATGTATACAATGGTATGTACTAGACCAGACATTGCACATGCTGTGGGATTTTTGAGTAGGTATATGTCAAAACGAGAGAATGAGCATTAGACAAAAATAAAGAGGGGTTTTATGTATTTGCATGGCACTACTAGTTACGTATTATGCTATCAAGGAAGACCAGGATTGGACAAAGTGTTGGACATGCGTGGGTTTTTTTATGCAGGTTGGGTTGGAGATATGGATCGCAGAATATCTACAAGTGGATATGTGTTTAACTTGTTTCGAGGAGCAATTAGTTGGATGAGAAAAATATAGTTTGTAGTGGTACTCTCAAATACAGAAGTTGAATACATGGCATTCACTCATGCAAGCAAGGAAGCAATATGGTTACATAGATTGTGTTCAGGTATTGAGTTGGTACAACAAACTGTAAGGATAAATTGTGACAGTCAAAATGCAATCTTTGTGGCGAAGAATCACGGTTATCATTCAGAGACAAAACATGTTGATGTTCAATATCACATTGTGAAAGACATGGTTGAGACAAGAAGGTGTTTCTAATGAAGGTGGACACTTTTGAGAAAACCCCCAAAATTGTTTTTAACTGATTTTTTCATCTATTTCTGACGATTTCTCATTTTTGGCAGTTTTTCAGCACATGGTTTTTGCCGATGGTTTTCTAATTCCGGTTAAGGAATTAGGGTTGTTGACTAATATGGGTCAATAAATTAGGAGTTTGGATGTCATGAGATCCTATATGTATATTGTATTATAAACAATGAAGAATATGATGAATAAATAATATTAGAGGTGCGTTTCTAAACAAGTTGTCAGCTTTCCTAGGTTGGGTTTCTAGGGTAAAAATCTGTGTAATGTGTGTGTGTGTGTGTCATTCTATATTTAATGTTTTTATTAAGAATTCATTTACAATATATTATTATACAAGGTTAAAATCTACATTTTTAGCTAATAGAAACAAAAGAAACTCTAAATATGCAATCGAGACTTTTTTTGGCACTGAGCTAATAAAGCTCTATAGTTCTCAAGATCTAATAATTTGCAATGTGTCACACACCCACTATGGCAAATAAGATTTTATTTTTCTTTACGTCTTTTCTTCGAGGAACAAAATCCCTGAATTACTATGGGGCCTAGCGTATACCCTCCCTTCCCTTATCCTCCCCCATGTGATCGTTGGCTATGACTGCAGGCCTTGCCAAAAAGGCACTTCCGACTTTTGCGATTCAGGGAATCGCGATGCAAGCGTTCCCCTGTTCTTTGTCTTTCAAAATGTCGAAAACCTGAAAGGGCCTAACAGATCCTTAGCTCCTCCCTTGGGTCACTTTTCATACGACTGGTCCTATGACTTGGTGTTGTTCCTCTAAATGCTTTCGAGGTTTCGCGATTCAGGAAATCGCGTAGCAAGCGTTCCTCCTTTTCCTTTCGAATCCCCGGAACCTGAAAGCCCGGTATCATCAGGATCTATGGTCTAGATCATCATCTTGATCAACGGCCTGGGGTAAATCCCAGCATTCTACCTTTCGGGACTTCTGGCGAGGTCTTCACTCCTATTTCTTTGATGTCCAAAACCCCGATGACCTTAGATCTTCGCCATGCGTCCCTACAAATGGGCGGTCCAGATTCTTTTGGGACTCCTCCTCCCTACCACAAGACCCTGTCTGATGACCTGGGACTCATTCACAGAGCGCATTGGGGTTTTGCATACTGATATTTCACGACTGGCGAAGACGAGGGGTCTTGCCCTTGGGTTTCCCGTGTGCCGAAACGCCGAAATCTATTCACGCTAAACCGATTCGGGGTTTCGCATATCAGGATTTCGCGACTGGAGAATACGAGGGAACTTGCCCTTGGGTTTCTTGGGTGTCGAAACGTCGAAACGCCAAAACCTATTCACGCTAAACCGATTCGGGGTTTCACACATCGGGATTTCACGACTGGCGAATACGAGGGAACTTGCCCTTGGGTTTCCCGGGTGTCGAAACACCGAAACACCAAAACATATTCATGCTAAACCGATTCGAGGTTTCGCATATCAAGATTTCGCGATTGGAGAATACGAGGGAACTTGCCCTTGGGTTTCCTGAGTGCCAAAACGTAGAAACACCAAAACCTATTCATGCTAAACCGATTCAGGGTTTCTCATATTGGGATTTCGCGACTGGAGAATACGAGGGAACTTGCCCTTGGGTTTCCCGGGTGCCGAAACGCCGAAAAGCCAAAACCTATTCATGCAAAACCAATTCGAGGGTTTCGCATATTGGGATTTCACGACTGGCGAATACGAGGGAACTTGCCCTTGGGTTTCAAGGGTGCCAAAATGTCGAAACGCCAAAACCTATTCACGCTAAACCGATTCGGGGTTTCGCATATCGGGATTTCATGACTGGCGAATACGAGGGAACTTGCCCTTGGGTTTCTCGGGTGCCGAAACACCGAAACGCCAAAACCTATTCATGCTAAATCGATTCGGGGTTTCGCATATCGGGATTTCGCAACTAGCGAATACGAGGGAACTTGCCCTTAGGTTTCCCGGGTGCTAAAATGCCGAAACACCAAAACCTATTCACGCTAAACCGATTTGGGGTTTCGCATATCGGGATTTCACGACTGGCGAATACAAGGGAACTTTCCCTTGGGTTTCCCGGGTGCCGAAACGCGAAAACGCCAAAACTTGAGAGAACCACTCTCTCTTGTACAAGGTTTCCAAACTCAGATCACATAATCCTCCAGCGAGTTCTTGGGTAATTATCCCTAAGCTTGGTGACCAGACTGAAAAGCCTTCCTAAATCACCAAGCTATGAACTCTATGATGGGGTGAAGAAAACTCATGGGTTTACTAAAACGGTAGTCTTTTCAAGGAACTCACTCTGGCTTTGGAATGCGAGGGAACTTCTCAGAAGGAGGTGCCTTCGGGGAAATCAAACCAGGGCATAGTGTGAGTCAAGTAAATGGGACAGATCTCAAGGGGATAGACTCGTAATCTGAACTTGTTCATTCTATATATAAACCGATTATGGTCATATAAGTATAAGCATGCATCCATTATTTCCGATCAAAACACTAGGCAAACACTTCTATACAGAAACCATTTATGAGTGTACAAACATGAGCATGCATTCCGGGATATTCAATTCAAGATACAAGATATAAACACTTATCAGAAAACACCAGGTGTGACGTGACTACTGAGAGGGGTGCTCGTTTCCACCCAACCGTAGGCTCAGTGACTCCAAACGGATTTCCCACCAGCCACCCCCGGGCTAGACCATGATGCTTAAGGTTCAATTTTCTACTTCCAACTCAACGAAAGTCAAGGACGAAGGTTTCTCTCCTTCTACGTTGTTCATAACTCGATGTGTTTCCAGAGTTTCTCCGGTTCTTCCTCGTGATCCCCCTGTCGCGCGCGTTCTCCCTCCCCCCTTACCACACTTACTCTCTTGCCTTTTTTTCTCTGCAAGATTGCGTGTGGCGCAAATTTCCCCATCCGCAGTCAGGTCTGGGAGCTGTTATGGATGGGTGGTTCACCCCCATCCCCTCATTAACTCTTGAGGAGCCTCCCCACCTACCAATCTGACGGGAAATCCATTCCAGGGTCAGAGAGTTGCTTTGGTCTTTGATCAAGTAAAACTAGTACGGTACTGGCTCGGTGGAAGTTAACACAACCATTCCAGGTCCCTTCCACCACCTCTCATTAGCCATCATAGTCTCTTTTATCACATCCCCCTCCCAACAGTCATGCAACACATATTCATAACATAATTTACATTCATCGACCTTTTATAAAAAGGTCTGTCAAATCAAACATTCACGTCTTTGAGTTTGCCATAGTTCTTGGCCAATATAGTTATTTTTACAGACTAGGGGAAACATGGTATTACAATTCCCTCCCCCTTAAAGGAACAGCGTCCTCGATGTTCTATCTATCAATATGACGTGTATGTACAGAAGTAAACAAAATCGGATATGTCTGTTTCATGGAATCTTCCATTTCCCAGGTAGCCTCATCTGGGCCAAAATGTTTCCACTGCACCTTGACCTGTGCAATGGTTTAGTTCCTGAGTGGGGTTTCCTTTCTGTCTAGTATGCATTGAGGTTCTAGCAGGAACTATCCCTCTGGTTCCACCTGCATCAAAAACCAGTCAATTATATGATTACAATCATATGCATATTTCTTCAATAATGAAACATGGAAAACATTATGTGCTTTTACTGTGGGAGGAAGTGCTAGCCTATAGGCTAGAGGTCCCACTCTATCTAGAACTTCAAAGGATCCGCAATACCGAGGCTCCAACTTGGCACAAACTCCCATCCTCAGGGAACTCTTCCTGGGCCTAACTTTGAGATATATGTGGTCTCCCATCTTAAATTCTCTTGGAGTTCTCTTTCAGTAGGCGTAACTTTTATGTCTGTTCTGAGCGACCTTCAGATTTTGTTTTATCTAAATCACTTATTGTTCCATTTATTTCATCATGTCAGGTCCAATAGTAATTATGTTTATGGGATTACTCCAACTGACTGGAGTGTTGCACAGTCTACCATAGAGGACTTTGAAAGGACTTGTCTTCAGGGATTCTTGGTAGTTGTTGTTGTAGGCGAATTCCACCAGTGGCAGGTAATCTTCCCACTTCTTGGGTTGATGCATTACATGCATTCTTAGCATGTCTTCCAATATTTGGTTCACTCTTTCCATATTTCCATCGATTTGAGGATGATAGGTTGTGCTAAATAGTAATTTGGTCTCCAGACCAACCATCAAGGATTTCCAAAAGTTGGAAGTAAATTTCGTGTCTCTGTCAGACACGAACTCTTTAGGCATACCATGTAGTCTGAATATCTCCTTCATGAATATACTAGCGATATCTATTGCCTTGCAAATCGATTTGACGGGGATAAAATGGGCGGACTTGCTCAATTTATCCACCACTACCATGATGGTGTCATTCTATTTGGTCGATGTTGGTAATCCAGTGATGAAGTCTATGGAAATGGTTCCCCACTTCCGTTCCGGGATTGGTAGAGGTTGTAATAATCCTGCTGGGTGTCGGTGTTCTACTTTAACCTATTGGCATTCTAGGCACTTAGCTAAATAGTTAGCTATGTCTTTCTTTAACCCAGGCCAATAAAATTGTTTCCTAGTGGCCGTGATCATCTTTTGATATTCCGGGTGACCAGTATATGGTATTTTATGTAGTTCATCCATTATGAACCTCTTCAAGTCGTCACAATCTGTAATATACAATCTATTTTTGTAAGTTGGCAGACCTCCATCTATCATCTGGTAGCCTTCATACTTTATTCCTGTGGGTTCTTTCTCCAGGTACGAGGTCACGGTCTGGAAGAATGTGTATGTTTCTTACGCATTCCTGACTCTTTCTTTGACATTCGTCTTGCAGGTTCTCACCACTTCCAGGTGAATTGTTTTCATACTTCTGCTAAGGGCATCGACCACCTTATTTTCCTTTCCTTTAACATGTTTGATTTCAAAATCAAACTCACTAAGGAGGGCCATCCACCTAGCTTGTCTGGCATTGAGCTTTGGTTGGTCAAACAGATATCGCAATCCACAGTGGTCTATCATAAGTACAAATTTCCTTCCCAGGAGGTAATGTCTCCACATTTTTAAGGCGTGCACTATGGCAGCCAACTCTAGATCATGGGTCACATAGTTGACTTCGTGATCATTCAATTTTCGGGATTCATAGTAGACTACACTTCCTCCTTGCATAAGGACTCCTCCGAGCCCTTCCTTACAGAAATCTGTGCACACGAGGAAGTCATTTTCGAGATCAACGATCTTCAACACGGGTGCATGGGTCAGAAGGTGTTTCAGGGATTGAAATCTTTCTTCACATTTTTTGTGTCCACGTGAATTTAGCTCCCTTCTTCTGGAGGGCAGTGATTGGACAACCAATCTTGGAGAATCCTTTTATAAATCTCCTATAGTATCCTGCTAAGCCCATAAAGGATCTGATATCCAAAACATCCTTTGGGATAGGCCATTCCATGATAGACCTGATCTTTTCAGGATCTACTGCTACTCCCTCTTCAGATATGACATGGCCCAAGTAATGTATTTTCTTTTGGAAAAATTCGCACTTGCTAAATTTGGCATAGAGTTGATGTTCTCTTAGCACTTGAAGCATAAGTCTAAGATGTTCCTCATGTTCCTCTCTATTCTTGGAGTAAATTAATATATCATCAATAAAAAACAGTGCAAATTTGTCTAAGAATTTGCTGAGCACATTGTTCATCAAGAACATAAAAGTGGCAAGGGCATTGGTCAATCCAAATGGTACTACCACAAACTCATAGTGACCATATCTCGTCATGAAGGAAGTTTTGTGGATGTCTTCACCCTTGATTCGGACTTGATGGTATCCAGATCTCAAGTCAATCTTTGAGAAGACGGAACCACCTCCCAATTGATCGAACAGGTCATCGATCCTACATAAGGGGTACTTGTTCTTTATGGTTACCTTATTGAGTTTTTTATAATCTATGCACAGTCGGAGGGTACCATCTTTCTTTTTCACATACAGGACTGGTGCTCCCCATGGAGACATGCTGGGCCAGATATAACCTCTCTCCATCATTTATTTTAGTTGTAATTTAAGCTCAACTAGCTCAGGTGTGCTCATCCTGTAGGGTGTCCTAGACACTGGCACCGCTTCCGGTGCAAGTTCTATCGAGAAGTCAATGTCCCTTCTCGGAGGTAAACCCGGTACCTCTTCCGGAAATACATCTCTATATTCTCTTAGTGTGGGGTGGTCATCGAGGCTTGGTTTGTCATCTTCAACTGATTCCAACACCTGTATCGCATATAGTGGACATCCCTTTCTGCAATACTTTCTCATTTGAAGGGATGATATTTGTCTCACTGAGACAGGTTTTTGGATCCCTTGAAGGGTTATCCTTCTTCCTTCTTTACTTACACATTCTAAGGTTTTATGGTAACAGTCCAGTCTGGCTTTATATGTGGCTAGCCAGTCCATACCAATCAAAAGGTCATACAATCCTAGGGGTAATACATTAAGGGTTGCTTGGGTGGGGAATTCACCCATAGTGAATTGGCAAGCTGGTTATGACCTCCGCTACCTTTCTTTTGGTGCCAATGGCTAACTGTACCAACCATGGCTTGGCGTGTTTATGTGGCTATAATTTACACTTATCAATAGCCTTAGGGGCTATATAACTCAAATTTGAACCAGGGTCAATTAGAATAGACACTAGATGGTTGGTGATCATACCTTCCATCTCCACCACTAAAGCTTGGTGGTCAGTTTGTTTATTATCCAAGGCTGCATAAATTTGTGGCATGCTCCTAGCCACGTCATTGACGGTGGTAGCTTCTTGAACGTTGTAAATTCTCCGATTGTTCTATTTTCGGTGCTGGCAGTCCCTCAATAGATGTTCTTCTCCACAACCCCAACATTTTAAGGGTTCTTTCTTCGGGTTATCAATCTTTCTTGGGGTAGATCCAAAAGGTTTATTTCCGCTCTGGGAGGGGAAATTCTGATGGTGTACACTTCGGGTTGGGAGGCTCATCCTTGAGTCATTTTTATAGTTTTTAAATCTTGGGGATTTAAACCCCTTTTTCTGGAATCTCGAACTATTCTTTTGCTTCCAGCCTTCATGAGGTTTTGTCCGATGCCCAAGATGTTCATAACAATATCTTGCCTTTCGGATAGTATCTTCTAGGGTCTTTGGCTCGTCAAACTCAATCCTATTCTGATAGTCCTTAGGTAGTCCACCGATGAATCGTTGCACCTTTTCCTTTTCTTCTTTTATATAGGGTACGTACCTTGGAAATTCGAGGAATCTGCTGACATATTCCTCTACGGTGCGTTGCCCCATCTTGAGTTCATATAATTCTTTAGTCTTTTCGTCAAAATACTTTTCCGACAAATACTTCTTCCTGAACTATTTCTCAAACCATTTCCATGATAGGTCTTCTTCGTGAATCCCTTTTACGTTCTTAAGGTCTTCCCACCAAATGGAAGCCTTCCCATTCAGGTTGAAAGTGGCTACTCGGGCCTTCAAATTTTCTGAGAAGTCATGGACTCTGAAATACTTCTTTAGTCCAAGCAGCCAGGCCTCCGCTTCCTCTCCCTTCTTTATTTCACCGTCGAAAGAGGGTGGTTTGGCCTTCTTGAACTCTTCGAGATTATGATTTTCGGAATGATTTGGCTTCTTCCATTTTCTTTGAGAATAAGAACTAGTTATGCTACTAGAAGATCCCTCTGAGTCTCAAGTTTCCTTTCCAGAGGAATCGTCTAACGTTTGTCCCTTATCTCTGGGGTGAACCTTTCTCGAGGTTCTCCTCCCAGTGTGGCCACTTAAAGGACCACGTTTCTGCATCCCAGGTGGGCTTCGACTTATCTTTGTCTGTCGTTGGTCTGCGTGACTGGTGTCAAGTCAATGCTGCAATTGTCTTTGCACGTCGGATAAGCTCTGCAGCAAGACTGCATTGATTTTTGTTTGCTTCTCTTGCTCTTTTATCAACCTCCCGTTGTCGGCCTTGCAGCTCTGTAGTTCGACCATGAGGCTTCTCACGGTCTCAGCTAGATCTGGAGGGGTCTCTACCACTCTCCTTTCGCCAGACTCTTTGTCTCTATTGTGGGATCCATCTCCCACTTCGTGGTGTATCACCATTCTATGCGTCTGCAGTTTCCCGCGGTTGATCGTCCGCTTGTTGTGCAAGAAAAAGACTTGTTGTTAGTCAACATTATATTCATTCACAATCAACGCATAATTCATATTTTTCAAATGCATACACACAATAGGAATTTTCATTATTAACTTCAGATTTTGATAAGGGGGGTTAGGATAGAGAGTTACTCCTTTTGAGAGTACTTCAGATGGAGCTTTTGTGTAACTCGTTCATGAGCCCAAGCAGGTCAAGTGTTGTAACCATGCTCTAATACCAATTTGTCACACACCCACTACGACAACTCAGATTTTTTTTTTCTTTACGTCTTTTCTTCGAGGAACAAAATCCCCGAATTACTATGGGACCTAGCGTAGACCCTCCCTTCCCTTATCCTCCCCCATGTGATCGTTGGCTATGACCACAGACCTTGCCAAAAAGGCGCTTCCGGCTTTCGTGATTCATGGAATCGTGATGCAAGCGTTCCCCTGTTCTTTGTCTTTCCAAATGCCAAAAACCCAAAAGGGCCTAACAGATCGTTAGCTCCTCCCTTGGGTCGCTTTTCATATGACCGATCCTATGACCTGGTGTTGTTCCTCTAAATGCTTTCAGGGTTTCGTGATTCGGGAAATCGCGATGCAAGTGTTCCTCCTTTCCCTTTCGAATCCCCGAAACCTGAAAGCCCGGTATCATCTGGATCTATGGTCCAGATCGTCATCTTGATCAACAACCCAGATTAAATCCCGACATTCTACCTTTCAGGACTTCTGGCGAGGTCTTCACTCCTATTTCTCTGATGTACAGAACCTCGGTGACCTTGGATCTTCGCCATGCGTCCCTACACATGGGTGGTACATATTATTTCGGGACTCCTCCTCCCTACCACAAGACCCTGTCTGGTGACCTAGGGCTCATTCACAGAGTGCATCGGGGTTTCGCGTACCGGGATTTCGCGACTAGCGAAGACAAGGGGTCTTGCCCTTGGGTTTCTTGGGTGTCGAAACGTCGAAACGCCAAAACCTATTCATGCTAAACCGATTCGGGGTTTCGCATATCGGGATTTCGCGACTGGCGAATATGAGGGAACTTTCCCTTGAGTTTCCCGGGTGTCGAAACGACGAAACTCCAAAACCTATTCACGCTAAACCGATTCGTGGTTTCACACATCGGGATTTCGTGACTGGCGAATATGAGGGAACTTGCCCTTGGGTTTCCTAGGTGATGAAACATCGAAACACCAAAGCCTATTCATGCTAAACCGATTCGGGGTTTCGCATATCGGGATTTTGCGACTGGCGAATACGATGGAACTTTCCCTTGGGTTTCCTGTGTGCCGAAATGCCGAAACACCAAAACCTATTCACGCTAAACCAATTCGGGGTTTCGCATATCAAGAGTTTGCGACTGGTGAATACGAGGGAACTTTCCCTTGGGTTTCCCGGGTGCCGAAATGCCGAAACGCCAAAACCTATTCATGCTAAACCGATTCGGGGTTTCGCATATCGGGATTTTGCGACTGGTGAATACGAGGGAACTTGCCCTTGGGTTTCCCGAGTGCCGAAACGCCGAAATGGCAAAACTTATTCACACTAAACTGATTCGGGGTTTCGCATGTCGAGATTTTGCAACTGGCGAATACGAGGGAACTTTCCCTTGGGTTTCCCGGGTGTCGAAATGTTGAAACGCCAAAACCTATTCACGCTAAACCGATTCGGGGTTTTGCATATCAGGATTTCGTGACTAGCGAATACGAGGGAACTTGCCCTTGGGTTTCCCAAGTGCCGTAAAGCCAAAACGCCAAAACCTATTCACGCTAAATCGATTCAGGGTTTCGCATATCGGGATTTCGCAACTGGAGAATATGAGGGAACTTGCCCTTGGGTTTCCCGGTTGCCAAAACACTGAAACGCCAAAACCTAAGAGAACCACTCTCTCTTGTACAAGGTTTCTAGACTCAGATCACATAATCCTCTAACGGGTTCTTGGGTAATTATCCCTAGGCTTGGTGACCAGACTCAAAATCCTTCCTAAATCACCAAGCTATGAACTCTTTGACGGGGTGAAGTAAACTCGTGGGTTTACTAAAACGGTAGTCTTTTCAAGGAACTCAATCCAGCTCTGGAATGCGAGGGAACTTCCCAGAAGGAGGTGCCTTCAGGGAAATCAAACCAGGGCATAACGTGAGTCAAGTAAATGGGACAGATCTCAAGGGGACAGACTCGTAATCTGAACTTGTTCATTCTATATTTAAACTGATTCTGGTCATATAAGTATAAGCATGCATCTATTATTTCCAATCAAAACACTAGGCAAACACTTCTATACAGAAACCATTTATGAGTGTACAAACATGAGCATGTTCTCCAGGATATTCAATTCAAGATACAAGATATAAACACTTATCAGAAAACACCAGGTGTGATGTGACTGCTGAGAGGGGTTCTTGTTTCCACCCAACCGTAGGCTCAGTGACTCCAAACAGATTTCCCACTAGCCACCCCTGAGCTAGACCACGATGCTTGAGGTTCAATTTTCTACTTCTATCTCAACAGAAGTCAAGGACGAAGGTTACTCTCGTTCTCCTCTGTTCAAAACTCCCTGTGTTTCCAGAGTTTCTCCAGTTCTTCCCTGCGACCCCCCTGTCGTGCGCATTCTCCCTCTCCCCTTACCACACTTCCTCTCTTGCCTTTTTTTCTCTGCAAGATTGCGTGTGGAGCGTATTTCCCCATCCGCGGTTAGGTCTGGGAGTTGTTATGGATGGGCGGTTCACCCCCATCCCCTCATTAACTCCTGAGGAGCCTCCCCACCTACTAATCTGACGGGAAATCCATTTTGGGGTCAGAGAGTTGCTTTGGTCTTTGAGCAAGTAAAACCAGTACGGTATTGGCTCGGTGGAAGTTAATGCAACCATTCCAGGTCCCTTCCACCACCTCTCATTAGCCATCGTGGTCTCTTTTAGCACATCCCCCTCCCAGCGATCATGCAACACATATTCATAACATAATTTACATTCATCGACCTTTTATAAAAAGGTCCGTCAAATCAAACATTCACGTCTTTGAATTTTCCATAGTTATTGGCCAATATAGTTATTTTTACAGACTGGGGGAAACAGGGTGTTACACAATGGTATAATGAAGTGGCTGAAATATAACAGGGTGAATTGTATCGATGGGTTGGGTAGCAATGCTATGGATTGCGTGATATTAGATATCCTCATATACAACCAAAAAGTAAATTTTTATCTTTTTGATGACCACGAGCCTAACTATGATCATAGAACTTTAAACCTAACTCTAAACTTTGCCATGCACAAAGGCTACATTGAAGAGAATTCTTATAACCAAAGGAACATAATTTTTGAAAACCAGAAAGTTGATCTTTTATTAAAGGACTTAAATAGTGATTTAAACCTCATATCATATAAGAACAATATTCAAGACCTCTATCAAAAATTTATAACAATCCTCTCTACTTCCATTAACAAGTTTTCTATCGAGGTGCTATGAAAAAAAAACAATACAAGTAACCCTTGGTACAATAATAAATGCAAAATTGTTACAAAAGTCATTAGGGATCCTTCCAATGAATATTTAAATTCTATAAGATAAATATATACAAAACCTTGATTAAAGAGGAAAAAACATACTGCAAAAATAGAAAGAAAAAGCTTAAATTGCACTTATCTAATATAGATCCTAAGAAATTTTGGAGCCAAATTCTAACTTGTAAAACTAGAAAATAATAGGATTCTATTGAAGGATTGGAATTCCTACCTTGAAAATCTTTATGAATCCCTTATTGTGATGGACAACATTCCAAATAGTTCAACATAGGATGATTTTTTTTCTATATAAGACATTAAGTTTGGGGTTAAACAACCTACAAAAGGAAAAGATAAGGACATCGAAGACTACCAAATTGAAATATTAAAAATTAGAGGTCATATCCTCATCCCTCACATACATAAGCCTTTCGATTTAGCTATCAAGAAAATCTTCCCAAATCCTTGTACTCAAAGCCTCATTGTACATATTTTTAAAAGTGGAGATAAAATCAATCCCTCTAATTATAGGACCATTATAATTAGTCCCATTTTAGCTAAGCTATATAGAAGTATTTTGGAAAATAAGATCGGTATATGATTGAAAGCCATCAAAAAAAAGTTAAAGGCCAAGCCAGTTTAAGAGAGCACCATTCAAATGTGGACCATCATGTTACACGTAGGATCATTGCAAAGGAGTGTCGCAATGATAAAACCAATATCCCTTGTTGTTTTATTGATTTTAGAAAACATTTTGACAAAATGTCGAGGACTAACCTTTGGAATAGGTTAAAATATCTAAAAGTCCTTTTCAAGTTGAGAGCTACTACAATAAGGTTGTCTGAGATAATTATTTCCAAGTTTAGGAACATTGGGGGATGGCCAGAAGAAATAAACTATAATATAGGAGTCAAGAAAGGTTGTCCCCTATCCCCTACCCTTTTTTCCATCTATGTTGACATGTTAGAAGATTGTTTGGAAGATGAGGGTTGTGTGAGCATGACTCACACTAGTATAGTCATCATCTTTCTTCTTCATGCTGATGATTTTGTTCTTATGGAAAAGAGTTCCTATGACCTTAGTAAGAAAGTGATAATCCTCAAAGACTTCTACTCTAGTGTGGGTATGACTATGAACACTGCCAAAACAAAGGTCATGATAATTAAATCCAAAATGATCACCTACGATACTTTTGTATATGAAAACTATAGCTTGGAGGAAGTGACTTCATGCATTTATATCTCGAAATCAATATTAATCACATGCTCTATTGGAACTATAGTGCTGAGAAAAGAATAAATGGAGGGTGAAAATCTTATTACGAGCTTGAAACAAATTGTAAATTAGAAGACCTTTGACTTTAGGGTAAAAAAAAACACCTCTTTGGGACTCTCGTCACTCTAGTTATCTTATATGGATGTGAAGTTTGAGGATGCAATATCTCTAGAGAATCATGGAGAAAGATAGAACATATCCAAAAGAATTGTATAGCTTCTAATCTCAAAATTAAAGGCGATACACCTTATCATATCCTCCTCATAGAAGTGATCATTTCCCCCTTCAAGAACACAATTATGATTAGCTACCTAATGTACAAGAACAAGATAAACAACATGGATGAAAAGAGGCTCTCCAAAATTACTTCAAACTCTACCCAAAACCACCACCGTCTCAAGTGGGGATGGCATAAAGATGTCAAATCTTGGCTAAATTGTTAGGGAATACAAGAAGAAGTCATCATGCATAATACTATAATATTAAAAATATTATTACACTTAAATTTTAAGAGAATATGTGGTGTGATAAAGAATTAGACGATAAAAGAAAATTAAGATACTACAAAGAGGCGGTCAACCATCATCTAGAAGATCAAAAGTACCTCTCAATTTTGATTATTGCAAAGAAAAAAATCAACCTTGTTAAAATAAGAACAAACTCTTGGCATTCAACAATTCCCAAAACACCCTCTAACATATTTGTGACACTTTCTCTTAGAATGCCTTATGTATACCCAAATTAGATTTCAATTTAAAAATATTTGCCACAATACACACTTTCCTAACCTTCTAAGTTATCAAATATATGGGTGATCTCTTAACTCTTCTCTCAATACTTTTTTAACATAGAAATACATATCGAGAGGAATCCAAACAATCTCTTACATTTTTTAAGGTAAATAAACCAATTTTAATTTCAATGGATGTTAATCATCATTATCACAATATATTAATATTATAATTTTAATAATAAATAAAATAAAAATAATATTAACTTTGAAAGATTAATATTATTATAATAAATAACAAAGAAAAAACTTTTTACATCAATTTAATTTAATATTTTTTATTTTTTATTATAAAATTAATTTTAATATTAATAATAAAAGTATGATTGTATTATATAATATTAGAATATAATTATTCATTTTATTTAGATTATTAATAAAATAATAATCTTAACATACAATCTATCTTAATTTTTTACTCCAAAATTAATGACAAAGATACCATATATCAATTACCTTTAATTATATAGTTTATATAATTCTCTTACTTTTTATTTAATTATGCAATTGTTCTAATTCATCCTCGCTGTTCACTTCGGTTCACAGTGTGTATTCGGCCCATCGTCAACAATGCGCTTGTTATAAATTAATCTATAAGAATGAGAAAACATGAATGGTGGCAAAGATCTAATTTCCCTTGCTAATATATTCATTGAATGACCGTTACAATTATGATGCTAGCGCTCACTTTTATTGAACACTGTGCTTTCTTATTTTCGCACACTAATCATTACAACTAGCACAGTTACATAATTGTGGTTGATCAACGTAGAAAGGTTGATAAGATGAAAATAATCCTTAAAAGAATATATTAAATTTTATTATTGATTAACAAATAAACTGTTGGGCTTCATTTATCTGGTGTTAATATTTTAATTTTTGTTAATCTCTTAGGTGGCAATCAGTTAGCTATCAAAGTAATTTTTAAATATGATTAAGTAAATGTAAAAAAGTAAACACATAAACTGATGTCTTTATAATAGCTAGGAAGTTAATGATTGAAATCACAACCATTTATTTTGTGTAACTACTAAGAATATTCCAGCCATATTTAATCCTGTCCATAAAAAACTTATTAAGCACTAAGCCCCTATTAAATCTGCCCATTATCAATTGGTAATTATCATACCAATTCTCATATAAAATTCTGGATAAGAGTAAAAATTCTGGATAAGAGTAGCCCCTAACGATATTTGAATCTTACAATCCCAATCTGTTCATTCAACTGGTGAAAAAAAAAAAAAAATAATGGATTGCAAGGCGTCAACGATTTAAATATATCTTGGCCTGTAAGCTGTACTGATCCGGGATTTGACAGCGAGTAGCTACTGGCACGAAGGCCATAGAATAGCAATAAGATGCTGCAGCATGCATAAAATGGCGTTCAAGCATTCAAAATGGTTTATATTTTATATATCCGTTTAGGCAGTGAAGTTATATTACGTTATGGAGTTAGGATGTCACACATGTAATCAAAACCAATGTAAGTAACAGCATAACTTATTTTAATTTTGGTTTTTCAACTGGTTTTACAAAGGGTTGACAGGGATCAAATCTCTTGAGGTGTCAATCTTTTATTTTGCACTTTGAAATGAGTTAATGAAGATGTTGAAATTTGAAGTGGAGATAATGGAAGCTGACTAAGTACAATAGACTGTTAACTTCTATTCCTTGCTAATTAGTCTTTTTAATCTTCTTTTATCTTCGTTTAATTAAATTAATTAAATTAATCTTCTTTTATCTTAATTTAATTAAGTTAATTTAATTTAATTTGAATATATATATATATATATATATATATATTTAACAAAAGATTATTATTAAAGAGTGACATGTGTCAGCTTCATTTAGACACAGAATCACACATAAACTCATCACAACTTAGGTTTTACTAAAATTAAAGAATGTTAAATCTCTAGATGCAAACCCTTCCTTTTACACTCTAAAAAGGACTAATGGAGATGTTAGAACCCAAAGTGAAGATAATAGAACCGAAAATGAAGCCACAGTTGAGCTGTAACTTCTCTTCCTCCGCCATTCTTTTCAAAACACGCGATGTCGTCGTTTCATATTGATTGTACCAGGATTTAACCTGTGAACTTGCAATGAAAGTCATTGCTTATATCAATTGTTGCTTTACCCAGGTTAATACATGATCGTTGCTTTACTAAGGCTAATAAATAATATCTGTCAATCTCGATGGTTGGTTGCTTTATCAAGGTAAATACACAGATTTGTGAATAGGCAATGCTTAGACAAATGGTAAAGGAAATTAGGTGGTGCTTCCGTTTTGAACCAAGTATGTGGGCAGAACCATTGGAGAGGGAGACATCAATCAAATAACATATGTATTAAATTGTTGAATGTGTCCAAAGCATATGTTGTTTGATTATTGGAAAGACTCTTAAGAACACATATATACTTGTTAATTCTAGTGAAAACACGTGGAAAACATATGATGATTGATTTTGGTCTATAGCTTAAAGGCTATAAGCAATATCATTTATGACACAGAGTGCACCATTGACAAGGTTTATTAACGATATCATTTAGTGCACCGTTGACAAGGTTTATTGCAGTTCACAGGTTGATGTGAGTACTCAACCTATCCTTGATAACAATGAGCAATTCTAGATCCGGTTCACCATTATCCACGATCATTTATACAACAGATTTGTCCAGCCAAACCTTATTGTGACAACATTGTTTGTCGTTAAAAAAACTGCATGGAAATGTCAGAATAATTTATGTTTTATTTGTCATGAGCACAAAGTCATAAGCAAAGCCTGGCTTCCCATACCTACAACAACATTTTTCACATTAATTAGGATATGTCAAAAATGTTTATATGATTAACATTATGATATTTTTATGTGAAAACCTCAAGAGTGATAACTTTTTCAAATAAAATTTACAAATTAAACATCTAAAAGTATTTGAATTTGTTGAAATATATTCCTCCAAAACGACTAATAGGAGTGGGCTTAAATCAAATCTATGAAGAAACATTAAATATTATTGCTGAAGAATCTTTGAAATTATTAATACTAATCCATAATTGATATATTAAGTTGATAGTTATAAAGTTTAATTTGACATGTCAAGTTAATAGTTACAATATATTAAAATTTAAAATTAGGAAAGCAATACATTTAAAAATTAGGAAAGTAATACATTTAATTCTTACAAGATGAAACAATTGAAAACTCAACCAAGATCAAGAAGATAATGAAATGATAATGATAAAGAAGAAAATGAAAATGAGAATATTTAATAGTGAACTAACATTGATGTATTGCTTAAGTAACAATCATTAAATGGTAAAATGTAATAGATCTAGAAGAAGAAAGCTTAAAACTAGAAGATTATAACCAACTCCCTAACAAATGGGTTACTAAAATGCATGTCTCAATAATCTTTTCATGGTTAGCCATTGTTCCATCTCTTTGATCATTTTCTCTTAATTTGTGTCAATAGTATTCACATTGCTATGATCAAATGACTAAGTTAACAAGTTATAGAATCTAGTATGTAATCCTTATAAACAAAATGAACATGATACATGTTTTTGTCCACTTGTTGAATGAAACGCCTCATTATAACCATGTCACCAATATACAAAACCATGTGGATTCATTTGCATTCCACTCACCCTTGATTGCATGTTCATGGCCTTTTATATATATATATATATATATATATATATATATATATATATATATCAATGTTTTCACATTGATCATGAGATTCTACCTTAGCAATGAAAACTCCACAAAAGAAAGCATAGTTTCTAGTAAAATTACATATAAATTATGTATAAATCGAGTTCTTATAGAGTACAAAATTTATGAACCAACAAACCTAACACAATCATATCATAGTGATCTATTGACATCACCAATTTTACCATCCTAGAAGCACCTACACATAAATAACTACAGTTATAAAAATTAAATAACATGAAAAACTATGACTTATATAATTTTAACATACTCTTTTAATCTTGCGTGAAAATTGTCCTCGTCCTCTCAGTATTGACATGGCTTAAATTTCATTGGCGCCATCCTAAAAAATTAGAATATGATGGGCACAGATGCATTGCTAAGTGGTTCATTTGGTGCCCTCCTAGATGCCCATTTTATGCAACCACCTGTCCCATCATCTTGTCCATTTCCATGTCCTATTTCAAAGTAACTCCAAATATGTATGATTCTTTTTTTCGTATGAAGTTGACTCAATCAATAAAAATATTGTGTTGATTTTAACTACCCAAACATCCATCACACCAAACCCAATGTTCTTTGAAGTTGATCCCATGTTTTTTGAAGTCATTATAAATTATATCAAAGCAATGTTGAAAAAACGAAGTGCCATGTTCATTGAATGTATAAAAATGATACTCTTTAAAGATATCATTAGTATATATAGTATTGAATCTATCATCAATTTTCTCTTGTGAATGTTTATATATAACGTGCACAAATATAGTAACCTAATCAGAATCATAGTATTCACTTTGATCTCCCTCTGTGGAGTGAATGTATGGAGTCGATCATTGATAATATAATGTTATTAGGAGATATGTTTTGAGATTGTTTGAACTATAAATCCTGTCACCTTGCCCTCTGAGAGTGTTTTTCATATTAAAGTATATTTGATACCTAAAATTTTGCATGAAATATTTGATGGTAATGTCATCTTCAAGCAAATGATTTTTTTTGGAGGTCACCCCCAAAGAGGATATATGAAATTTTTAAACCACATATTCATATATCTTCATGTTGTCCATGTTATTTTCCAATCCAAGATTAGAAATATCAATAATAATGTTCCTATGGAAAAGTGATAGAAAACCACAATCATCACATGTTTTTCCTCCAACACAATTATTTTTGTAAAAAACATCTCCAATGCCTACATTGCCTTGTGTGAGATAAATAAATTCACAAACAAGTGAAGTACGAGGGTTACTTGGAAAAATAATTTTATAATGCGATTAAAATTCCACATGGTAATAACAACAACATGAATCACGCATAGTGTTTAGCTTGATATACCAAGGTTTCAACTTGTCAAATGTGTTAAATGAAATTTGAACCTTAGGATTTCTTTATTTGAAATATTCAAATGAATCAGCATGAGTGGTTTTGATATATGTTTTGCATGACTCTTATATATTCCTTGAGATACTCATCAATGTACAACCTACTTCTCAGTTTGTAGAATGCAAGGGTTTTATTCCCAAAATACTATAACTTTCTCTCGAACACCTTCTACAAGTCAATCTCAATACCTGGATGTTTGCAAATAATGACTAAACAAGCAATTTCATAATTCTAATCCAAATGAACCTTGAACTTGTTATACCTATGATGTAGATCGCCAAGGACACCTCCCCGTGCAGGACATACCCCTCAACCAAAAAACACCCAACCCTTAATGGACTCTTCTTATTTTCCAACTATTGATTACGGTGTGCCTTGTTGTGTAAGCATGATTAGTTATTTAGATGCACCTTTGTAGCCTTCATACTACATGTATTATTATTTAATTTTTTTCTCAGAGACATTGGGTTGTGTGCATTCATGAGTGGACCCATTGTATTCCTTTATAAAGTCTATTTGGAAAACATAATAGACAATCTACCTTTATTTGAGCTTTCATATTTCTCTTGTTCTTTCTTTTGTTTAGATTTTTCTAGTTACAGGTTATGAGCCTCCCTTGTGGATGGCCTTCATTTACATCATTTGGCATAAAATAAGTTGGTAAATTCCTTCTTTCCCACCCTCCAACCCATGGATCTCTCCATATTTGTCTAGACATATTATTCCCTATTACATGCTTCATATATATTCTCCCACTATCTATAGATTTGTTTATATACACCCCTCCCTTTTGTCACTCTATCTAGGGTCCATAACTCCCTATCATGCATCTTATTCTACGAGGCAATATTATCTAGCTTTCATGAAAGCTTGAACACTAGTGTTCAAGGTTGAGTGCTTCTTCTAGTTCACTAAACAATAGTTGTCTAGATTCCTCATACACAATATATATATCTTGTATGCACTAACTTGTGGTGACCAACACTATTAATGCATGATTTTTTTTTCAAATTTTGATGATCCCCCACTCATATCATGGATAATTAGGTAATTTACCATGGGCTGCATACACAATTTAGCGTTAATTTCCTTATCCTGTCAATAAATGTGAAAAGAAATGGAGGCAATATTATAGAAAGTAAAGCTTCATAGTTATGGTATTCAGTGAAAAATATTGAGAGGTTCATATCATATATATTTTTCATACATTCTTGAGGCCAAAGTCAAGGAATATCCGCTTTGAGTTATGGTGGAGCTCTAGGAAAACCTTTCATCCTCAAAATAAGTTTTTCTTCAGTAGATTGTAACTATATTTATTGCATGGTTTGAGTTATTTCTCTGCATAAGGGATTGATTCATCTCTTCACTATCACATGTTTGTGTTTCTATGTCTACAATTTAAGTTATGTGGTATTCCCTACTAGAGTTTGGGCCATCCTTAACTTGATCTTAGATTTGGGTCATTGGAGGACCTAGCCACAAATTTACCCATTGACTTTGTGGCTAGGCCATGCGATGGACCAAATTTACAATTGGGTTAATATCGAGTGTTTGGGCTTTCAAGGTGGTCAATTGTTTGCATGAGTCATTATATTGGTTGAATACACACCACAACATAGATTATGACCACCCTTTTTCTTATTTTTGGGGGTTTTCCAAAAACATTTGACTTCAAGCCACCAATGCTAGGAATTTTAGTTCAATTTTTTTTTTCCTTTGTCTCTGGGATCTGCATACACTCTCCATTATCACATCTTTGCAATCAAGAACTAGCCACAACTTCTACTGTATATACCTTGTTGTCTCATTCAAATATATTAATCTCAATTTATCTTTCCAAACATGAGATCATAAGTCACAAATCAACATGTTAAGTTATTATTTTTTTGTCATAATTTTATCACATTAGTCAATTGGTCCATGTGTATTTTATTGGGCTCATAGCACATTCCATAAGCTTTTATTTTACTATGTTGGTGTGATTTTACCACAATGTGTCTAGCACGACCTCTACTAGCATAGCTTACCAATGCTACTCATTTGACTTTTGTGTGGTTTCTTTTCTTTTCACTCGGTGCACTTTTCCTCGAAAATTATTATATCTAGCAATTCTTTGTGTATCCTTCCACTGTATTATATTTGAAAACCTAGGAACTAGTTGCTTTCACCTCAATGGTCACATCTCATCCATAGTTTGTTAGCTCCCTTCCAACCCTTTGAAAGTAGACAATATTTCCAACATGAAATGCTCCTATAGGCTACAATCCCTTATGTATGGTACTGAGGAAAGGCTTCATAGAGACTTCAATATATCTATGTTGGGTATGCATTTTTTGTTGGAAAATGGGAACACAATGTCCTATTCTATATATGATTAACTCCTTATGGGATACACTAGTTCCAGTTTCTTAGTATGCTTGAGGTTTATTTATATATTTTGCATAAGGATTTTGTACAATGGGAGAAAACTCCCCTCAATATATTGATTTGTACTTAGACTGCTAGTGATAGACTTGTCAATATTTCTTATGAACTTCAAAATATTTCCAAGGAAATTTTCTCAGACATAATCTTTTGCTACATCATTAATAGTTCTTCTAGTTGAATCATTTGAAAATACACTAATTTCAAAATAAGCACACAACATTGGCTCAATGAAGAATAAAAATAAAATCTAGTGTACACCATAGTGGATTATCACTATGGTGTACACTAGATTTTATTTTTCACCTTGCAGTAGAAGCATTAATTTCTTGTAGATAATCTTCCTTAGCTTCATTCCCCACCCAAGATACTCATTGATAGTAATAGTAGTTTAGATCAGGTTCGTTGGAGTTTACCTTCCCACCCCAATCTACATCAAAACCTTCATTTAACAATCTCCTTGCTTCACTATGGAAGTGAAGTGAAAGTCTTGCTTTGGAAAGAATTCATCAATGGATCTAGTTTCGTAATCTCAAGCCTTCCACTTAGATCTCCCTTGACACATTATTCTTAGTCCATGCTTCACTCCCAAAGTGAGGTGGACATATTTCTCTAGTAAGAAGTCATCGACATATTTGGTTTCTTGAGCTCAAACTTCCCAACTAGATCTCCCTTGACACATTATTCTCAGTCCCCACATCATTCCTGAATCGAAGTGGAAGCCTTGTTAGCATATTCAATGTTAGCATTTCAAACAAAAAATATTCTTCTGGTTGCAACTAACTCCTTGATTAGATACAAAATTTTCCCTAGATTACCTCTTAAATACAACCTTCCTATCGATGTACAACAACACTTTGATCCTTTCATTTTCTAGCTACATGATATTCTCTTGCATCTTATAGCCATTAGTGCTTTCACTCTCAACTCTCATAATATTTGTATTACTCATCAACCAATCACCTATCCAATATGGTTGCACTGATATAGACACATGATTCCAAGGTTTTTCTTCTTCAAAATAGTAGTGACATGGTCTAGCACCAACTCCTTCTAGCATTGGTGGCTCCAAAGAAAGACATACACAATACAAGATGGTCCTTTTATTCTTGGATCCAAAAATATTTAGTAGCACACCTTCCCCATTGTAGTATATCAACTTTTCAAAAAATCATCCCTTGGGCTCTTTCATTACACAACAACAAAATCCACTAGTAGGAAAAACCAACATTAACAGTTTGGCACAATACACATGGAAATGGTCTCTTTGTGGTCTCATTCATAAACTGGGAGGTATCGGTTGGCTATAAACATCCTTTATTTTGTAATTCCATCTCTTAATAATGGCACTCATTAGACCTCTCTTTCCTACAAGATTAGTTAGTTTGCTCTGATGTTTCACACAACACCTCAACACTATGTATTGCCAGCTTCTAATTATCCAACATCATCGTCAACCATGGCATACTTTTTTTTTCACTGGTTTCATTCCTAAATCAATAGAAACAAAAGGATGATTTTAGACTAAATCGAGAGAATTTGATGTATATCATTGGGGAAACCTACCCAAGGAAGATGCACCCCTCAACTAGATAATGGCCAACTCTTAAGGGGTCCTCCTCTTTTCCAACTATTGATTATTGTGTACCTTGTTATGTAAAAATGATTGGTTATTTAGTTGCACCTTTCTAGCATTTTGGATGCATGCATTGATATTTAATTGTTTTTTCCCAAGCATTGGGTTGTGTGCATTCTTGAATGGACCCATTGTATTCTTTTATAAAATCCATTTGGCCAACATATAATAGAAAATATATATTGCTTTGATCTTTCATATTTCTCTTATTGTTTCATGTCTATAGGTTTTTTTGGTCACAGGCTGTGAGCATCCCTTATGGGAAGCCTCCATTTACATCAACCTTTGAAGTGTTATGTTGAAAATTATTAATAATTTCAACTTTTCTTTCACCATTTAATGTCTCGATGCTTGACGACCAACAATAACTACTAAAGTGATTACTCTATGAGTAGCCTTAGGTTCATGTCTTTATAAATGCGATAAATACCTTAGCTATGTTTGTTAATATATTTTTTGTGACCTTTATTCGTCTTGCATATTAAACACCAAAAATTTCCTTGGCATCTCTTTACTTTTTTTTCGTCAACACACCATGTAGTATTTGAGTTTGTGCTATTACTAATTTATTTTCAAAAAAAAAATTGAAATATCTTATGAACATGCCATGCACTACACAATCAACAACCATATCACCATGAATGTTAATTGCATTATTTTTTTCAAATAGGTTTTCATCAATATGAACATCATTGCAACTATCATTTAAATATGAATCTCTTCTTAGAATAAAGTCTTGTTGTTGGTTAAATGTCATCCCTATATTTGTAAAACCAAGTTTGCACCTATTTTTTGTATTAATAAGATAAATCTTAAATTTTAAAGGAATCAACTTGGAATTTAATGTTCAAAGATTAAATGGGTTAATAATGATTAAATGGGTTAAATTATTAGAAGGTGGAATTAAAAGCTACCAATATCCCCTCCAATGGATTGTTGTGATGACTCATCAATAAGTTCTTAAGAAAACTCCTTGATGTGTTTTTGTGAAGGCTCACTTATGGTATGCATATAATTAGTAAGTGGATGCTTGGATGAGTGAGACAAGTCTTTAAAATACTTCTTGGATGTTATGTAAGTCTCAATTACATAACAAAATCCATTTTAAAACAAGAAGTATTTTCACATTAAAATTTAGTCTTTAAAAAATTGAATAAGTAATTAGTTTTATAAAATAACCTAAAAGATAAAAAGGTAGTTTTTATTTTTGTTTCACCTTTTTTCAAAACTATATTTAAAGAAGTAGCTGGGTGATGCTTTTTATGTTTTATATTTTGTATATGTATTTTTTTGAATGCATGTGTCATGCATTTTTTTTGTTAAAAGTTTTGTGAAATTACTAAGCTTTTTTAAGTAATAGTATAAATGTTTTAAATGAGATTTTAATCAATATGTAAGTTGAGAGGTTATTCAAATTTATTTGATGTTTTTAAGATATTGAAAAACAATTTTTTATTGAAAGTTTTAACAAAAAACTTTTGATCAAGATATTTTTTCTTATGAACTTTTTATTGAGACATGTATTTTAGCATCAAAATATCATTTTTATATATCGTTTTCATGCAATTTCAAATTAAAAGGTTATGATCAAATCCAAAATTTATGAAAATATTATTTAACATTTAATCAATTATACTAGTTTCAAATGAGATTTTAATCAATATGTAAGTTGAGAGGTTATTCAAATTTATTTGATATGTAAGTTGAGAGGCTATTCAAATTTATTTGATGTTTTTTTAGATATTAAAAAACAATTTTCTATTTAGAGTTTTGGCACAAAAATTTTGATCAAGATATTTGCTGTATAAATTTTTGATTGAGACATATATTTTAGCATCAAAATACCACTTCTATATATCTTTTTCATGCAAATCTAAAACTTATGAAGATATTGTTGAACATTTAATCAATTCTTGTGTATAGAAAAATATTGCACCAGTTAGGTGGACTAAAAACACTTATTATAATTTTCTATAATGAAGGATATATGTAAATAAAAATTAAATTTGAGCAATTAAACAATAATAATAAAATATGATTGGAGACATAACATGTTGTTATTCAATTCTTCTTTTTACTCCATATTGAAATTGTTATTCAATTCTTCTTTTTACTCCATATTGAAATTGTAAATTTATATATGAGTTATAAAGTGTTAGACTTTAAAAACATGTACATTTGCAAATTTCATTGCCAACATTCTATTATAAAAGGTGACATATAGTCATGGTTTCATCCTTTTGTCAAGTAGGGAAATACTCTATTTAGTAGAAGCTACTTCAATTTGGAATGAATGTTGAAAGACAAAAGAACAATTGTGTTTATAAGGAGAACAACTAAATGAGTGGAAATAATATACTCAAATCTAAAGAATAATGTTGTTAGAATGATAGAGAAAAATAAATTGATATGTTCCAAAAGTAAGGTACTGAAATTGTGTTTATAAGGAGAACAACAAAAGTAAGATACTGAAATTGTGTTTATAAAGAGAACAAAAAATGAGTGGAAATAATATACTCAAATCTAAAGAATAATGTTGTTAGAATAATAGAGAAAAATAAATTGATATGTTCCAAAAGTAAGGTACTGAGGTTATAATTGCTAAATTGGGCTATAAAGTAACAATGAAAAAAAATTAAGAAGAGGGGAGTCCATGGTAATGGAAATTAGTTTCGAAGTTTACATGCCCGCCAAAAACAAATATTATTTTATGGCTAACCTTATGCAATAAGGTCTTCACATGGGATAACTAGGCATTGTTGGGTTTAGTATGGGGTATATTGTGTAAAAGGGAGGATGAATATGTTGGTCATTTGCTTTCAATCATTGTTCTTATTCAAAGAAGATATCGGAGGAGGTTATGAAACTAGTCGTTGAAAAAGGAAAGTTGGAAGAGAATACTTTACAAAAATGTTCAAAAATTCGTTTAAGGATATGTCAATAATTTTCCATAAATCATTGCAATGCACATTGATATGGGCAATCTAGTCAGTAAGAAATGAAAATATGTTTTAGAATAAAAGAATTATTCACTTTCAAATTTCTCACTAGATTTGATATGCATATGGAGGGATATGATATTCTTTGTCCATGAAAAAAAGAAAGAACATTAAAAGCTCCAAAGATAGACAAATTAGTGGCATGGGTTTGAAGGCTAACATTTCTAAGAGAAAATCATGAGATCAAGTTCAAAGAAAAAATATAAAATATTTCTAATAACAAAGAAAAACTATACACCATTTGGTTAATGATAAAAATTGCAAAAGATAAAGAAGTTCCACTTTTAGGGTTATAGGTGATTGGGAAAATGGATGAAAAAATTGTTTCTTGTCCCTTTATTATAGCGAATTGGAAAAGCTAGAGGGAAATTCTTAACATTTTCTTTTCAACATATTTTTAGGGAACTCAACTACAAGGTTGACTAGATTTGTAAAGAATTAAGAATGCAATAAGGTAAGATGGAGGGTGTTATTACAAGGTTGACTAACTTTCTAAAGAACTAAGGATTTTTTTAAGGAACTAAGGATTCAAGAAGGATGACGGAGATGTTTCTAAATGAAAATGTTAAAATATCTAATATTATTTTGATTATGTCAAACTTATGCATTGAATTTTAATCATTTTGAAAGATTATATTTGATCATTAATGTTTATAAATAAAATTATTAATATTTTATATCATACATTTTTGGATGATGTATGTAGCTAAATATTTTATTATTTATCTTAAACACAAAATAAACTTAGCATAAATATTTAAATCTTATTGTTTACAAAAATATTCATTTTTAAATTGATATAATTTTTAAGTAACTATGAGAGTGAGTGTCATTTATATGATTAATATGAAGAATTATATACAAACAAAATTATCTCTTCATAAATAAATAATCATCTCAACCCAACCTTATGTCCCATCAATCTAATTAAATTATAATATTTTTTTTTTTTATAAAAACATAAAATAATCAATTATATTATTCATTATTTAAAAGTTGAATATACAATTAAAAAAATCAAATATAAATAACTGAAATTTCTCATTAATCATCAAATATAAATAACTGAAATTTCTCATTAATCATTTTAAAGACACAATCACTTATCTAATCAATCACTTACATAATGTTTTATTCACAACCACAATCCAAAAAAATCAAATATGAACAATTTAAATCTCCCACTAATATTTATGTAATGTTGAAAACACAACCATCTATTTAATGTTCAATGCACAACCACCCAAAAAAAAATCAAATATACTTAGACGAGACCCTTACTTTACATTGTCAAAAGAAGACATCACCCTCCATAAGCCAAGCCTTTCACCCATAGATCAAGTGCAATAGAAATGTCTTTCACCATAGACCAAGTGCAAAATAAATTTCCTTGTAATGCGATGGGTCCATGCAAGCTGAGCATGGACCAGTGATCGAGGACACTCGACTGATGAACATACCCTACGCATACCTTTTTGTAGGTTGGAATTTCAAAATTAAACCGCATGTTAAATTTGACTTTGATGAAATTGGTTTTGATAACTTTTATGTTCATTTTCATAGTTTTGTAAAATAGGTTAGTACTTGCAATATAAAGTAAACACGAGAAAAAAAAAAAATAATAAGAAGTGTGAATTTTTTTCATCATGAAAAATAGGGGGCGAGAAACTCATCAATACTTTTTCAAATTTGTGGATGATAAGAATTATAAACCACAAATTTGTGGATGATAAGAATTATAAACCACAAACCTATAAACATAAAACTTAAATTCATGACAAATTTGTGGATGATAAGAATTATAAACCACAAACCTATAAACACAAAACTTAAATTCATGACTTTCTCCAAGTTTAAGGATGGTAAGGATTCTAAACCGCAAACCTATAAACACAAAAGCTTAAATTCATGACCTCCCTGCCCAGAGAGAATATGGGCACGTCATCACCTTCATAGTGTACTGGCAATATCATACTCATATCCAGCTTGATACAGATTTTGATTTTGGGTAGCAGTTTATTGAGATAAGTCTGTTGTCAGTAAGTAAGTAAGTGGTCGAAAAGGTCGAAATAGTGAGGCACAGGAATTGATAACGAAGAGAATTCACCAGAAAGAGGAAGGTAATGCGAACTTTTTATTGCAACACGTGATGAAGCACTTTTGGTCACCGGACGAAGCCTTAATCTTCACCAACAATCAGATTGACGACCTCAAAACTCCCATCCCGTGTAGAGATCTTGCATATATATCGGACTTACGTATTATTTGAAGTTACGGTATCAATTCAAATAAAAATATGGAGTAAAAATAATATTTTAAATCATAGTAATATGTATATATAAATTATATTATATTTATTTTAAAAAACAATTATGGAAAAAATGAACTAACAATAAATTTATTATTATTTTTGCTCATATTTATCTATTATTGGATAGTTATGGTATCAATGTTTATATTGTTAAGAAATTAAAATACTAAAGAAAAATAATATTTTAAGTCATAGTAATATGTACACATAAATTACATGAGTTTTCTAAAAAACAATCAACAATAGATCTATTATTGTTTTTGGTCAAATTCAGTACTGGTCTTGCAAAGTGAGTCTTGACTTAACAATTTTGACTCAATCTCACTCAAAGTTAGGGTATCCAGGAATCTAGCATGTTTCCCCTATCACCTAGGTCTATGTCTAGATCTATGTCTATAATTTAAAAGTGAAATTCCAAATGCCTAACCAAATATTACAACCACACCTGACATATCACACACTCCAAGCCCAAATCTAATGCTCTTCAAATATTAATGTTGAAGCCTTCAACCCACCCTAGTGTTAAGAATATAGCTAAAAAAGTAAATAACAAACAAGATCAAGAAAGAAAATAAGACTCACGGAAAAGGCACAAAGCCAATTCAATTAATATGTACATCAATAATGTATATATAGTACATATTGCACAACTGTCCTCTAACGATATGACCATTAGGGTAAGATAACAAACTGAGATTAGAGTTTTCAACATTCCCCCTTAATCATAAGTTCTTTCTTGCCTGAAAAACCGCCACTTCTTGACCAGTAGTAATGTGTCAATCGAATATTCAGAGGGCTTAAGATCCTCTCTAAACTCTGAAAAAAATAACAGAGAACAAAGTCTTCTACTAAATGGGTGGTTTCAGGATGACCACAAACCGAATGTCTAGCAAAAGTTGATGTCTTCTACTAAGTAGCATGGTTTTAAGTTAACCATAAACTAACCAAGCAAAGGGATGAAATCAACAGCTACAAATGTTGATGATTCTCTCTGAAAGTATAACAAGCAGAACTTCATGTCTTCTTCTTAATTGGTGGTTTCAAGCTGACCACAAACTATCAAGAGTTCAAAAACAAGTAGAACCTCATGTATTTTGCTTAGTTGGTGGTTTTAAGTTGACCACAAACTATCAAGAGCTAAAAAACAAGATCTCAAAAACTATGAAGAGATGGTTTCAAGATTACCACAAACCATATCGACAACATACCAATTAATAAATTGATTGTATGTTCATGAATAAGGATGCATACCAGGAACAAGGCTGCATACTTGATCATTTGTTCACAGGATCTAAAATAAACTTGGAACCTGAGTCCTCACTGAAAACTTTAGATGTTATTCCCCCCTGTCAAGGACAAGTTGTTCAAATTCCCTTGACCATCATTCACAAGTATGGACAAGAAGAGATCCAACACCTGTATAAGCTACTCGAACAATGTGTACACTTTCACAATGCATACACAGATGAAGATCGAAACACTGATCTATCATCTTATCATTATCCACTTCATTGACTTCACCGATTTTTTTGTGAGTAGACTGCAAAAATTTATCAACAAAAGGGTGTTGGATTCAACAAAAAATGCACCCACTTATAATCATAATTCAATTTCAATAGTATTTGATACTTACAAAGGGAACACCATAAACTCTTGAAATGAAATTTTTTACAACTTTAGGATTTCACCTATTTTCTTAGCCTTTCATTTATCATGCATACATGGTGTTAACACATAAAATTGATCATGTAAATGAGGATTTATGGTTTTCAGAGCCTACATTTAACCATATCTCCCGGTATTATTTCATACCATCAACTAAAATCCTCCTCGGAGTGTGCAAGCTATATTTGAGCTGGCATTGCGAACTAGTTAAGGAAGAGGGTTGGATATTAGGCATCTTGCGGGCATTTGAGTGCAAATATGAAATTACCAACATCAACCTCATAGCCATTAGGTACTCCATGATATTTTTTGTCTTATTTGGAGGCCATGAATGGTTTGGCTACTTGATTTTCCTTTGGCGCTGTGAACTGGCCCAGGTGCTATGAATTGAGACAAGCACTACAAAATGCACTACATAATTTCCAGTAGAAGATACTTTTACAGATTTGATCATAAATCCAAAATGGTGATGTGGGTTTCTCTGAAATTGTTTGTGGAGGAATATGATATCATTGTTGACTTGCTGGCCACATTTCAGCCTGACCCAATTTGGCATTTGAGAGAAACACTTAAAACACTAGTGCGCTATGAAATGTGCTGCAAATTCTTTGTTTTGCATAGTTGTTGGATATTCTCCTTGTTGGGACGTTTCCCTCTGTCAAGGAGGATTCAGATGAATTCTCATGGATCAGTTAGATGTCAAGGGACACTTGCACCTAAGTTTTAACTCCATTAAAGACCTCATGTAGTAAGTTAGAAACAATTTATTAATGACTTCCAACAATTTCCTGAAAATTAGCAGTTTGTTGGATTTTTGTCTCTTTGACTATTGCCACCTAGCTCCAAGGCCTAGAATCCAATGAAAGAGATGGGATTGACCTCCTAAGGATATTTTGATGCTATTTTCTATTTAAGAGAGGAGGGAGTTCTTGGAGAGGGGTTGGATTCATGAGCCAAGAGAGGCTAGAGAGAGTAGGAGTAGGCAGTTTCCTTGTTTGTGTTCATTTGTAAGCCCGAGGGCATTTTGTGATTGCAATCATTACTGTTATTGAAGACTCATGAGAGCTGTGATTTTCAGATTGTAATTCTTTTGTTTTATATATCTTCTTATTTGAATATATTGCATATTTGAGGATCAAAGGTTGTTAATGATTTATGTATCCCTAAGCAGTAGAGGATTTGTTGTAATTTTGCCCATCAGTCATTATTTTATTCAAGTGTTTGTTGATTTATTAAACTGAGAGTATCTTTGTTTAGTGAACATTTTATCTTATGTTTTCCTTCTTAATTCTTCCATCTATCATCACATAATCATGTTTTCTATTGAGCATATTTAGCGCCTTCGATGAGTAGAATGTTTATGACTCCATTGCCCATTGGTGTAGCCTACTGATCTGCAGTTTTCTTCCCTCTCCCTTTGTTTCCCCATCTTTCTTATCCACCTATTTAAACCAAAACTTATCTCTTACAAACATATTTGATGGGTACTAGGCTTATCCTCTAGCAATCTAAGGGTGACTCTCAGTGCTAACACATGGTGAGTAGAATATTTTCCATGCGTCCATGAGTCGAGTGCAGGCTTTCTTCGACAAGTCCCTTCACATTGATTTCTGCAGAGTTAAACCATATTAGGGTTGTTGGGAGAAAATGGAGGTCGCATTTGATGGTCGATGTTGTAGGTCAACTATTTTTCTTGTAGATCCAAAAGACACTTTTTCTCTAAACATGTGTGGCTTATTAACATGCCCAAGCTACAGAGGGGTGATTTATTGGAATCCTATATAATTCTCCAAACCCTTGGGAATATGTTGGCCACACGAAATAGATGGCATAATAAACTAACTCGTCCACCTTTAAATGGTTCATATTTAGGGTTTGCACTTCAGAAATATCACAACAAATAGAAAATCAAGCATCGCATGTTGAGGGGAGAAATGGATTAATGGCACATAGCAAATGAGGTCGATGGAAAGATTCAATCTAGGATCTTGCCTTTAGGGTTTCAAACTTCTTCACAATTGTTTGGTGGCGAAACGATCATCTTCCGACAAACATATCTCAACTTCTTCACCAATTTTTGTCATTCTTTCCCTTTGTCGTTTCTTGTAGCCGTTGCACTCCAGCAAGTCACAATCTTCGTTCCAAAATGAACGAACAAAAATCTATTGTCTTCACATGCCACGATCTCACTTCACACATATCTTCCCTGTGGGTGACTCCTTTAACAGGTTTAACATGTCTGTGACATTAAATGAGGGCTCTTCAACAGACAAAATATTGAATCTTCCTCGGCTCTTACGTGATCCTCAGCTCTAACGCTCGACGTTGGTGGCTCTCTTTCGTATCACACAAGATTCCAGCGGCTCTGGGTCTCTTGGTGACACCTATGCATGTGCAAACATAAAAATGAGCACTTGCAGACCGACTTCACTTTGAACATAGCAAACCCTCAGTTCATCAACTCATATTTCATCTACCATGGAAAACTACCATGGTGCTACTAGGCATTAAGAAATATAGTACTCTAATACCACTGTTAAGAATATAGCCAAGAAAGTAAATAACAAACAAGATCAAGAAGGCAAAGAAAACTAGCGAAAAATATACTAAGCCAATTCAATTAATATTTACATCAATAATGTATATATAATACATATTGCACAATTGTCCTCTAACGGTATGACTGTTAGGGTAAGATAACTAACTGAGTATAGAGTTTTCAACACCTAGGGATTTATTAAACATGCTTCAATCCACCCTAGGGATTTACTTAGGAAATAAAAATAAGATATAAAAATAATATTATTTCAAATCATAACAACATGGATGCATAAATCAGAGAGGTAGATTCTTTAGGAAAAACCAATCAACAATAGATCTATTATTTCCCTTGACCAAATCCTACCAAGCCACCAATGTCCTTGCATATTACAATGGACTATCCCTTTTATAGGCTTTCAATACATGTAATACACAGGCTCAATACAACGGATCACCAATACCATGTGCCAAAAACCACTACTCTTAACCTAACAACTTTGATTCTTTCACTTAGTCAAGTTTATTCTAACACATCTATTTGAACAACATCTCTGTTAACTACATCGTAATAATTAACATAGAATTTAAATAAATTCAATTCGTTCAACCCATCTGCATTTTTCTGAACCATAGATTAATTCACTAATTAGATTCTCATTATGTTTTCAGTTTGGTTTGTCTATATAGTTCAAACTCTCGCTTTTTGCTTATCCCCACCAATAACAATAACAAGATGAAGAGCAATAACAATAACAAGATGAAGAGCATCATGAGGGCAGCTTTCGTGGTTATTGCTCTGCCAGTTATCTTACTATGCTTTATTACCACATTGCAATCAGATTCCCTTCATGATTTTTGCTCCAATCCTCCATGTTTTATTGCCTCGAGAGTTTCCATCCAATATCCTTTCGGCATAGGCAGCGGAGGCTATGGCTACCGCGATTTTCAGGTCGAATGCGATACTGAATTTTCTGATTACTTTTTCCCTAAACATCAAAGGCTGCAATTACAGTAAAAGGAAAGCTTTCTTCGATGGAAGATCTCTGCATGTTTTGGACGTGATAATTGATGAAACTCCATGCTATCTCCCAAATGCATCTCTAGATTTCACTGTCTCTCCTTCTAAGATCGCTTACCCTTATTCAAAGTTGTTCTTCAAGAATAAGAAAGTATATAAAATTTGAAATTGATTCAGTGGCTCATAATTTAATGTCTCTAGGTACTAAGATTATTATGAGTTTTTGTGATTTTAAGATTAAAAATAATTAATAAATTTATCAAGTCATGTATAAAAATAATTAATAAAGTTCTCAAGTTTTGCATTTATTATCCTTGGGATGAAAATAATTTGAGAAAGTGTTATGAGCTTTTGTGATTTTAAGATTAAAAATAATTAATAAATTTATCAAGTCATATATAAAAATAATTAATAAAGTTCTCAAGTTTTGCATTTATTATCCTTGGGATGAAAATAATTTGAGGAAGTGTTAACGTTGAAATAAATCCCATAATAAAGATTAACATAGTGTTGTGTTGTAAAGTATGGTTTTTCATTACAAAATGTTGCCTAAGTGTTGTTTGTAATTCAATCTATCAATTAAAAAAGATCTTCATTGACCATCACATCAATTAAACATTTTGCAACTTTTATATTTTATTTTTAATAATTTTTATTTAAAAAATAAATAAATCTTACAAAATTATTTAACTAAATCAACATTATTAGACATTACTATTTGCAAATATAATATTCAAATTAAACCTTTTTTAATATTAATATCAAGTTTCATCATATTTATTTAAAATCTATAATATGACCAAGATCCATAGAAACAATTACTCTGACAAAAACTAAAAATGAGTTAAACATAATCCCAATATGCAAGATCCATAACAACAATTACTCTCCTAAAAACTAAAAGTAAGTTAAACATAATCCCAATAAGAAACATAATCCCAATAAGAGACATACTTCTGTAAGTACAAGCTCAATACATACATGTACGTCACTTCATGCAAATTCTAGAGTATAATGTATTGTGTACATTTTTTTTTTTTTTTGTATATTAAAACATTTCTCCAATACTTTGATGGACTAGAAGGTCATTTCCTAAATTTAAAGTTAGTGATAATTTCTCAACATAAGGGAATATGTAGAAGTGATTGTAACAATTCCATTAAGATAATAAGCATTGAATCACAAAGATCAAAATCTATATCACAAGCAATGGTTAATTATGTAATAATTAAAATCAAAATTAAAGATGTAAAAGAAATTGAAAGTTATATCTTATTATGGTCAATTTTCAGTTATGTTTGAAAACAATAAAATAATCTTTGTAATATAAAAATGGAATAAACAAGGTTAGATGGACTTTTTTTTAAATAAAAAAACTATTCTAAAAAAACTATAATCTTTAGAATAAAATAAGAAATACAACAAAACAAAACATAGATTTGAAATATTATATATCATATTTTATATTAGTCTATATGTATCATATTCTAATATTCAAACATTTTTTCCATAATTGAAAATAAAGTTAAAAAAACAATATATAAATTCAAAAATGTTGATAAGCTTTCAAGAGTTTACAAAACAAAGTATCTAACAACTTGGTCACAAGGCTTTGTATGTTTATTACATACATGTCTACCAGAAACAATATTTTTTTTTGTTGGGAATACAAAAAGCACAAGACTTTACTAAATCTTGCATCTTGTCTGCAAGTATAATATTATACAATGAAAGTGTAAAAGTTTTTTTTTTTTTTGTTTGGTTAATATCATTTTGGTATTAGTGGTAAGAGATTTCCCTTAGTTTTGTGAACATTTGTTGTAACAGCGGGTTTCATAAGATGTAAGTGATATTTGTGTTGTCATTTTCTAGTGTGCATTTCAAGCTATGGTCATAGAAGTATGCATTAATAATGAGCACATGAAACCAATATATTTGATAGAATGAAAAAGGTTGGGAGCAGTTGTTTGTGAAAAAAAATTCGAAAGTGGTAAGAATTTTTTTATGAAGTAAGCACGTCTTCTAACTATATCTAAATGACACATTTTTTAACAAAATCTTTCTTATATTTCTTGAAGTGTGTAAGGAAATGTACAATTTTTTTAAAATAAAGTAATGAAAGAACTAAACTATTGGTTCAAACAATGTTACCTAAATCATGCTACAAACAAGACACTATAGTTTTTGTTTGTTGTTTTCATCATTTAACATGTGGATAAAATTTTATTGTGTAGTACACAAGATGCAAGTGTCTTTCACACGAATCTAAGCTATATTCTTGAATAAAAATATCAACGCAATTTTGCAAGACAACTAGTTTTGTAGTTGAGAGTAAAATTCTTTATAGGAATGATTATGTTCTAGCTAAAAAGGAAAAGTGGCAATATGTTTTGTGAGGCTTGTCAAAAACAATGAAGTGGATGGTTAGATTTGGAAACATAGAATACAAATCAAGATAAAGAACATTGAATTTGATTAAGCATATATGCTATTTATTCTTGATTTGCTTTGTTCTAACTGACCATGTTTTAGGAATAGCTTACATTGACTATTATTTTGACAACAAAAAATTGCAATAGTAGCAATAAATCCAATTGTATAGGCTATGTTTAATGCAATTAGTGCAAATATTGTTCTCTTGGGTGAATGGAAAATGTTTGTTCAAACTATTGCAAGTTACTCAATCATTGTGTTTATGTTCAAAACAATACAATATTTTGTGTATCCTCATTCAAATGAGATTGTGTGTTGTAAACCATTTAGTTCCTAATTTGAACAACATGCATTCCAAGTGTCAAGAAATGAACTCGGATATCAAATCATTAAAAACATTTATTGTTATTGTAAATATTCCATGTTTGTAAATGAAATAAACATGCATGTATTCTATTTTTGTTGGCAAGTTCATGATTTTGCTACACCTTAAGCCATGCATTACCAAGACATCACCCTTAAATACCTTTCCTAGCCTCTGTGTACATAATTGCATAATAGAGCACGATATTTCAACACATGTAACTTGTGGGTAGAAAAAATTGTGTTGTGTCAAAAAAAAATTTTGACATTTTGTTACCATAGTTGCAATTTGTTTCGTTGGTAGAGCCGGTTTTCTAATGAGTTTGTAGAACTATATTTTCTCTTTAACAAAAAAAGAAAAAATACATAAAAATATCGGTTGGTACTTTGATTATAAGTCTCACTTGTCGGGGATTTTTATTTTCATGAATTTCTTCCTCTTTTGAAGAAACATTAATATGTATGTTGGAAATACAAAGATATTGTGAGTTAAAGAATAGCTTCTACTTTATTAAGTAATGCATTGAAAATATTAAAGAAACCTTTTTCAAATGCAAATAAGTGTTGAGAAAGAGATTACATGATATTGCAAGCAATCATACAGTTGGGAGGCTTTCGAGGTTGTTTTTCTATATCCAATGTAAAATTCTCAAGGAAGAGGCACTCACGAAATAATTATTTTCACCATTCAATCACACCATTTAAGCATTCAGGGAAATCAACTTAGAGACAAATAATGGAAGCATTATTTAACGTAAATTGTAGTTTTCGCAAATGGAGGAAAATGACTATAAAACTTCAAGTTCCCAAGTCTAATATATATTCACCAAAGGGTTGAATAGAAGGTTGATTTAATGGAGGAAAATGACTATAAAATTTCAAGTTCCCAAGTCTAATATATATTCACCAAAGGGTTGAATAGAAGGTTGATTTATTACTTGAAGAGAAAAGCACAACCACGTGTAGTGAAACAATCCACTAGAAGAAGCCATGCAGAACACAATGACACTAGTTTCAAGTCACCAATCTCTCAAGCCCACAAAACATTGAGGAAGCTCACCACCCGAGCAACATTATGCCAATGCTGTAATAAAGCTATGATGAGAAGGCATGGTAAAACCAAAAATAACAAGTATGCCGGGACAAGAACACCACCCATATTAAAAAAAAACACTAATTGTGAGTACCAAACAACCAAGAAAAATGCCAAGGAAACTTATCCATGGACTTAATGTCACTT
>ML800068.1:93084-103511 GCA_009831015.1 Picea engelmannii
ATGAATCCCTAGAGATGTATTTTGGGGGCTGGTAGGTAAGCCTAATTGTAATCCTATTTTGAATAATAGAGATCTTGATACCTTGCCCTGTGGATGTTTCATTGACACATTGTCAGGGTTTTACCACGTAAGTCTCTTGTGTTATGTGAATGATTTTCTTTTCTCTATTGTCATATTTCTTGAATTTAATTATTTTGTTAGGATCTAAATCCCAACAAGTAGTATCCGAGCAAAGGAGAAGGAATTTTGGTCTCATGAAGGTTCGCATTACGTGCATCCATTTCATAGAGAAGAAATTTGTGAACGTTAAGCGAAGATTTATACTCTGAGATCAAGCGAAGACTAAGTGAACCCTGCAAACTCTTGTGAAGGCCGAGAAGATTGGAAACCATGAAGGTACAAAATTTAAAAAAATATATTTAAAAACTATATTCCATTGGTTTTTGGTTTATGAGCAAGAATATATTTTGAAAGGAAAAAATATCTTGTTCAGAAATATATTTTAAAAAAAAAAAGGTGTGGAAGAATATATTTTGTTTTTAAATATTATTTAAGTGGGTGGAGTCTTCAAATTTTTTATTGAAGTTTGAATCTTGGAGCAGAAATATATTTTCTTTTATGAGTTTGGAGCAGAAAAATATATTTTCTTTTATGAGTTTGGAGCGGAAATATATATTTTTGATTCAGGGAGCAATAATATATATTTTTCAAAAAATCAAATTGATATTTGAAGAGCGAGGAATTATATTTTTTCAAAAATTCAAATTGATTTTTAGGAATAAAGAAAAAAAAATCAAATTGAATTTTAGAGTGAGCTTGTGTATAGAGGATTAATGACAAAGATTACAAATGCTAAATTCAAAGTTAAAAAAAATTAATGGTAATAATTACTTTGAATTGTGGAAACTTAATTAAAATGTAATATTTGTTAGCAACAAACGGTGATTACCTTGGAGTTGTAAAATTATTGATTGCATGTAAATGGGCATACGACTATAAGACCTAGTGATCGTGAAAGAAGAAAAAAAATTATTTACCTTGGAGTTGTAAAATTATTGATTACATGTAAATGGGCATATGACTGTAAGACCTAGATAGGTATGTGTACCCCTGGTTTATTGGGTCACCTATGAAAATTATAGACATATATTTGAGTACAATGAATATGTGGGCGACATATATGATGGAATAGTCTTGACTCGGTGAAAAAGTCAAGGAGTTAAATTTGTTTTTTAGGTCAAATTACATGGTTTTTTGGGTCCATGTTTTTTTGGATAGCATGTGGTATTGTGTCCATGGATTGCATGTAATGAAGCCTATAAAAGGCTTGATGAATTCCATTATAAATGATCCTGGAGGTGAACGGTAAAGGCTTACTTGGCTGACTCGGCCAGATTGGGTCAAGGGAATGTTCATGTTAAGGTGGAGCGTTGAGACTCCATTGTAAGGTACCTGGTGGTGACCAACAAAAGTTCACATGGGTCATCTTGGTGAATTTTTTGGTCAAGGTTTTTTTCAATGCAAAGTTTAAGGTGGAACAATGTGTTCAGTTTAGAAAGGTGGGTCTATAGAAAGGTTGATGTGTTTAGATTTTTGTAGAACATTGGCAGGTCAATCATGTATTTTGAGATTAGATGATGGAGGAAGGTTCATATTCATAGATTTTCAAGGAATATGGGATCGAAGTGGCATGCTTGGTAATGCCAAGTTGTAGCAAGTATTATGGGCAGAAGCGGTTGTGTTATCTAGTAAATCAGTCACCATTGGTTGCAAAAAGAATGGAAGATTTCGGAAGAGGTATGGACAGGTCATCTGGTGATTATTCAAATATGGAATTATTGATTGTGATGCTTATTCTTTTATCAACATTCTGAGTAGGACCTAGATCAAATAGATAGATATTTCTGATGGTGATGATGTTAAGGAATGAATATTGTGGGATCCTACTTCCCACAGAATCATCATGGACATAGATGCATTGTTTGATGAATCTTCTTTTACAAAATCAAACATAGTAAAAGATACAAATCATGATTAGTAGAAGAAGGGTATTTGGAAGGTATTGATTTCCATGAAAGTTTCTCACCAATTGTTAACCTTGTTTATATTCATGTTGTGTTAGCACTAGTTGTGTTACTTGATCTTGAGTTAGTACAGCTAGATGTTAAAATTGTTTTACATGGATTTTTGGATCAAGAGATGCATATGGAACAACCATAAAGGTTAGTTCATGATCACAACAGAAGATTTGTTTGCAAACTCAAGAATCATTGTATGGCCTAAGGTAACCAGGCAATGGGACAAGAGTTTTGATTCCTTCATGGTCAGTCAAATTTTATAAGAAGTGAGTATAACCATTGTGTTTATGTTATATTTGTTATCTTGGTGTTAAATGTTGTGCTTGTTGCAAGCGCAAGCATGCTTGTGATTAACATGTTGGCTCAATTGGTTGGGACATTTGATATCAAGGATATAGGAGTAGCGAAACAAATCTTGGGCATAGAAATGCACAGAGAGAGGAAAGATTGTAAGCTTTGGTTATCACAACAAAAGCATGTGGTGAAGATACTTAGGAAATTCAGTATGAATAATGTGAAACTGATAAAATCCCTTTGGCTTTCTATCTTAAGTTTTCTTCGGGTTTATGTCCTAACTAATGAAGAAGAAAGGGTTATATGTCTCGTGTATTGTATGCTAGTAGGAAATTTGATGTATGTGATGAAATGATTAGTATTTCACATGCAGTTGGTGTTGTCAGTAGACACATGGAAAAACCAGGTGAAGACCATGGAAATGAGTGTTGATGATTGTGATGGGAATGTTTAAGTATTTCACATGCAGTTTGTGTTGTCGGTGGACACATGGGAAAACCAGGTGAAGAGCATGGAAATGGGTGCTTCAATATTTTAGAATCACAAAAGAACAAGAATCACCTATAGTGGTTGGAGTGATTTAGTCTGTGGTTATGATTCAGGAGATTTAGACAAGAGGAGACCTAACTCAGGTTATGTCTTGCAAGAATGCAAGGATATATTGAGTAAGTTTGGATAAGTACGGGATAAGGTTTTATGTGGTGGTCAAAGAATTGTGCATTTGACTAACGGTCCAACATATCAAAATGGGACAATGCATCATTTTGTAAGACAGGTTATTGATGGAGGCAACATGGTTCATACTGGAGAAAATTGTGCAGACATGTTCACGTAACCAATGCTATTAGAGAAGTTGTAGAGTTGTGACAAAATTGTGCAGACATGTTCACGTAACCAATGCTATTAGAGAAGTTGTAGAGTTGTGACAGTGTTTGGCTTCTCTTGTATTGCAAAAGAGGTGATGAATGGGCTAGGGCAAGGTATTCGGTAATTTTTTTTCAAGGTGGAGATTGTTAAAATATGACAACAATTAATTGAAAGAAAATGTAAAACTAAAATTTACTTATGTAAATATTTAGTGGTGTTGGTTTACGAACTAGTGGAAGTTTGTATAATCGGTGGTAGTTCTTGTTAGTATGTAAGTATGTAACGGTTCCCAGATAGATATATATCTATGAAGCTCGAGATATGTATTTTAGGGGCTTGTAGGTAAGCCTAATTGTAAATCTATTTTGAATAATAAAGATATCGATACCTTACGTCGTGGATGTTTCCTTGACACATTGTCAAAGTTTTACCATATAAATCTTGTGTGTTATGTGAGTGATTATGTTGTCTCTATTATCATATTTCTTGCATTTAATTATTATTGCAACTCAAAAACTATTTAAATTCCTCTAAGCATTAGATTAAATTTGATCGTTGCAACTCAAAAACTATTTAGAGTTTGAAAGTTGAATCTAAAAGATCTATCTACATCATAAAGGATTTCACTTTAAAAAATACTCTAAATCTGAAATCTCTCTCTACTTAACAAAGAACCTCATATTAAAAATAAAAATGGAATTTGAAAATCTCGATCTAACAATAATCACTAAAAAAATAATCTGAAATCTCTATTTACTAACAAAACGAAAGGGATTCACATTGAAAATAATAATTTGTCATAAAAATAACCATTAGATTCTAAAATTTATTTTGAAATCTAATTTTTACCTATCAAAAAGATTTACATTAAAAATAAAAATTAATCTTAAAAAATTGTCATTAATGAAAAAAACATTTTCTTTTTATTATGTATTAAAAATAAAAATTAATCTTAAAAAATTTTCATTAATGAAAAAAATATTTTCTTTTTCTTATGTATTATTTAATATGGTTGTTAAAGTTGGTTCCCTACAACTTACAAGTTTCATATTATATAATATTTATATTAATGGAACGTTGATAACATTGAAAAAAATAATGGTATCTTTCACTCCTATTTTGAATTTCAATATCCATTATTTTTAAGAAAATAATGGATATTGAATTTTGATTACTAAAAGTTGGTTTAAGACATGATTTTCTAAGCCACTTCAAATACCATTATTAAATACTCACCATGTAAGTTTCGTATTGTATAATATTTATATTAATGGAATGTTGAGAACATTTAAAAAAAGAATTGTATCTTTCACTCCAATTTTGAAATTTAATATCCATTATTTGTGAAGAAAATAATGGATATTGAATTTTCATTACTAAAGGTTGGTTTAAGATATGATTTTCTAAGCTACTTGAAATATCATTATTAAATACTCACTATGTTTTTTTATAATTTCTCTCTTGTAGATTTACCACATAAATAAGGTAACCATGTTATATATACACTTATTCTAGTCATAATGCAAGATGATTGTGTTAATGAATATTTTATATATTGATTTTGCCAAAAAAAATAAAAAAAAAATGATGTTCTCATGTCACAATTGATGTATGCCCTAGTTTATGATGTTCGATTAGAGGTTAGATGATTGGAAATTACACATAATGCAAGTTGAGCCAGTCTTCTAACTTGGACAAAGTGTACATGTAAAGTATCCACATTTCCCATTGACTAGAACTTCCATTCACTTTCACTTACCACATGGAAACATTAATTGGTTGAGGTACTTGTTGGTCCAGAATATATTTGCAGAATGAAATGAATACAGATTATTATCAAAAGATGCTTAAAATAGAATAACAGATATACAGTGAAATTGGTTTCTATTCAATAAGGAAATAAAATGAAACTATAAAATGCAGTGGAAACAAGCTTGCTATAATGGTGGCGACTTATCTCTGAGAAGAGATGTGATAGTTGTGCTCATTCGCAAGAAGATGATTACAATGAGGCTCTTAAGGCCTTTTTACAATAAACAGGAATGTCAAAAACCCTGGACATCCAAAAAACTTAACCCTAGGAGATGAAGTGCCAAAAGTCATGTGGGCCCTATTTGGGTAAGTTAGTACATCAACTTCCCGGGGTCGTAATTTTTGCATACGATATCATAAATTTTTCATACTATCTCATTCTGACTATGGCGAGCCCTAAAAAATGTTGTTTGGGGCCTCAAAATGGCCCGACAAGTCAGGGACCCGAAATCTAGGGAAAAAAACTACTAAACTAGAAAAATTCCAAAATGAGCCAGTTGGAATAGGTGGGAGGCCACCGACATCCATCTAGATCAATCCTACCCCCTTAGGAAGAAATGGTAAGAATTTTTTTATGAAGTAAGCACGTCTTCTAACTATATCTAGATGGCACATTTTTTAACAAAATCTTTCTTATATTTCTTAAAGTGTGCAAGGAAATGTAGATTTTTTTTTAAATAAAGTAATGAGAGAACTAAACTATTGGTTCAAACAATGTTACCTAAATCATGCTACGAACAATACACTATAGTTTTTGTTTGTTGTTTTCATCATTTAACATGTGGATAAAAGTTTATTGTGTAGTACACAAGCTGCAAGTGTCTTTCACACCAATCTAAGCTATATTCTTGAATAAAAATATCAATGCAATTTTGCAAGACAACTAGTTTTCTAGTTGAGAGTAAAATTCTTTATAGGAATGAGTATGTTCTAGCTGAAAAGGAAAAGTGGCAATATGTTTTGTGAGGCTGGTAAAAAACAATGAAGTGGATGGTTAGGTTTGGAAACATAGGATACAAAGCAAGATAAAGAACATTGAATTTCATTAAGGACATATCATATATGCCACTTACTCTTGATTTGCTTTGTTCTAACTGACCATGTTTTAGGACTAGTTTACATTTACTATTATTTTGACAACAAAAAATTGCAATAAAAACAATAAATCCAATTGCATAAGCTATGTTTAATGCAATTAGTGCAAATATTGTTCTCTTGGGTGAATGGAAAATGTTTGTTAAAACTTTTGCAAGTTGCTCAATCACTGTGTTTATGTTCAAAACAATACAGTATTTTCTGTATCCTCATTCAAATGAGGTTGTGTGTTGTAGACCATTTAGTTCCTAATATGAACAACACTCATTCCAAGTGTCAAGGAATGAACTCGGATATCAAGTCATTGGAAACATTTATTGTTATTGTCAATATTCCATGTTTGTCAATGAAATCAACATGCATGTATTCTATTTTTGTTGAGGAGTTCATGCTTTTGCTACACCTTAAGCCATACATTACCAAGACATCACCCTTAAATACCTTTCCTAGCCTATGTGTACATAATTGTATAATAGAGAATGGTATTTCAACACATGTAAGTTGTGGGTAGAAAAATTGTGGTGTCAAAAAATTCTTCTTGACATTTTGTTACCATAGTTGCAATTTGTTTTGTTAGTAGAGAAGGTTTTCTAATGAGTTTGTAGAACCATATTTTTTCTTTAACAAAAAAGGAGAAAAAATACATGAAAATATCGGTTGGTAATTTGATTAGAATTCTCACTTGCCGGGGATTTTTATTTTCATGAATTTCTTCCTCTTTTGAAGAAACATTACTATGTATGTTGGAAATACAAAGATAATGTGAGTTAAAGAATAGCTTCTACTTTTATTAAGTAATGCATTGAAAATATTAAAGAAACCTTTTTCAAATGCAAATAAGTGTTAAGAAAGAGATCTCATTGCTACATGATATTGCAAGAAATCATATAGTTGGGAGGATTTCGAGGTTGTTTTTCTATAGCCAATGTAAAATTCTCAAGGAAGAGGCACTGAAGAAATAATTATTTTCACCATTCAATCACACCATTTAAGCATTCAAGGAAATCAACTTAGAGCCTAAAATGATGGAAGTATTTAACGTAAATTGTAGTTTTCTCAAAGGGAGGAAAATGACTATAAAACTTCAAGTGCCCAAGTCTAATATATATTCACCAAAGGGTTGATTAGAAGGTTGATTTATTACTTGAAGAGAAAAGCACAACCACGTGTAGTGTAACAATCCACTAGAAGAAGCCATGCAGAACAATCTGACACTAGTTTCAAGCCATCAATCTCTCAAGCCCACAAAACATTGAGGAAGCTCACCACCCAAGCAACATTATACCAATGTTGTAATAAAGCTATCATGAGAAGACATGGTAAAACCAAAAATAAGAAGTATGCCAGGACAAGAACACCACCCATATAAAAAAAAAAGATTAATTGTGAGTACCAAACAACCAAGAAAAATGCCAAGGAAACGTATCCATGGACTTAATGTCACTTGAACCTAATACTCAAAAGAATCTAAGAATCGTAGTATGCAAAGACAATCTAAACCATCCAAAGACAATGCAATACAACTCACAACATTGAATATGGTAACCACCGAGCATTCAACCCTTACTCCCACAACATTAATGATGGTACACCATGATAGATGTGCAATTAATACAACATTACCCTAATGCAGTTCCACCTCCTACACACAAAAACCCAAGGAGAATATCAATGTTTGACTACAATGCAATACAACTCACAACGTTGAATATTGTAACCACCTGTCATTCAACAATGTACACCCACAACATTAAAGATGGTACATCGTGATAGATGTGCAATTAATAAAAAATTACCCTAATGAACTACCACCTTTTACACACAATCATCCAAGGAAAATATCATTGTCAGAATAGAATTCAATATAACTCACACCATTGAACATGGTAATCATCGAGCATTCAACCCTTGTTGGAAATATTACACACTCACCTATAATTATTTTCCTAAGTTTTACCATCCAATGTTGAGAAATCTTCTTTAGATGAGAATATTCTCTCTAGAGAATATTCTCATACAAAATAGGATGTCCCTATTCAGTTTAGAGCCAATTACACTTACTTACACTTAATTAGACTAGTCTAAATCATGACTCAGTTACAGTTAACTGATTATTGCATGGATCAGTTAACTAGGACTAGGTTGTAGTTCACTCCAAATTTGTGTCAGTGAGTGTCTAGATCTCTCTAGATCACTACTATGGCACATTAGTTACTCATGTATCCTATATCTATTGTAAATTATTACTCTTTGAGTGTGGAATGTAACTAATACAATTCTTTTGTTCTCTCTTTCTCGTTTCCATCTTTTCTCATTTTTCTTCTGCAAACTATGTATGTCCTTTGCTAGCTAGATCTTGTATATGCAGGTTCATTCACATTTACATGGTATCAGAGGCGATGGATCGCTAGGAAAAAGACACACTAGACTCTTTTTGCAGGTATTGAATAACGAAGAATAGATGGATTATTCGTCGAGAATACTTCTCACGCTTCATAACTATTTGGAGTGGAATCAAAAAATTCCACTTCAACTCAGATGCAGAGGCTTGTACCAAATAAATATGGCAATGGAAGTAGAGCCTAATTTCGTCGATGAGAAAAATGACTTTCTCAATAGACAATATATGGCCATAGGATGTATCTTCTTGTCTATTTCTCCTGGAATTATCCACCAAGTATATGATGAACCACGAGACTCAACTCCAAACGAACTATGGACCAAATTGGAGGTTCTATTCAGGAACACAGAATATTGTGAAGATTTCATGCAAGATATTGGAAAGATAGATCCATAAGAGAAACCATCAAAATATCAATCCTCTTATTCCTAAGAGTCTTCTACACATGTATCTGCACAAATTCTTCTTCCATTAATTGTAGATGATGTCTACTCCATTTCATATTTGTTTTTTGAATTTCATATGGAAGATATCATGTATGAAGATCAAGAGTCACATGCAAAAAAAAATTCATGTGTCATGCTTGCATCTCAGGAGAAACATGCATGCGTCATGCATGCATCACATGAGATAATAAGGGAGCCACGCACATCAAATTCAATTCTGATATTTTATGAGAAAAAATTGCAAGAAAAAAATGGATACTTGAATTCCTCTCGAAAAGATATCCGATTTCAAAAAAAAAATTCATCTGAAATGGAGTTCGGGAAGTGAATTTATGATCATTTTAAAATCAACAAAATTTCAATGATTATTATTATTATTATTTTTATTTTTTTTTGGAAACAGCTGCACAGTTTTCAAAATTTCATCCAAACTTTATTTGGATCTTTTTCATTACAAGAAGAGAAAGTGGATATGTGTGGACATCTCAATGATGCCTCTACTTCATCAGATCCGTGAAGACATCTACATATTCAAAAAAATCTTCAATGAGCACAAACTTTCACAGTTGCGAGGTCTTCTTGTAGTGAAGGACAAGGTTGCTTAGAAATTGTATTTTGTTTATTCTCATTTTTTTATGCATTGTNGGGGGGGGTCCATGGGGTTTTCCCTCTTTCCTCATTTTTTTAGTGTCCCATTATTATAAGCATTGTACAATGGGTGCCTAACATGGCCTTGGTGTCTGAGACCCATTCATCATGTACACCCTAGCAGTGTAGAGGGGGGGTGTTGGAGATATTGCACACTCACCTATAATTATTTTCCTAAGTTTTATCGTCCAATGTTAAGAACTCTTCCTTAGATGATAATATTCTGTATAGATAATATTCCCCTACAAAATAGGATCGTCCTCTTCAGTTTAGAGTCAGTTACACTTAGTTTCACCTAATTATACTAGTGGAATCCATGACTCAATTAACTCATGATTACATGGATCAATTAATTAGGACTATGTGGCAGTTCACTCCAAATGTCTGTCAGTGTGTGTCTAGATCTCTATAGATAACTACTATGGCACATTAGTTACTCATGTAGCCTATATCTATTGTAAATTATTCACTCTTGGAGTGTGGAATGCAGTAATTACAATTCTTTTGTTCTCTCTCTCTCTCGTTTCCGTATTTTCTCATTTTTCTTCTGCAAACTGTGTATGTCCTTTGCTAGCTAGATCTTATTTGTGCAGGTTCATTCACATTTAAACCTTGTACTCCCACAACATTAAATATGGTACACTGTGATAGATGTGTGATTAATACAACATTACCCTAATGCATTGCCACCTCCTACACACAATCACCCAAGTAGAATGTAACTATCTCACTAGACTACCATCGCACGAGAATGTCACTATATCACTAGACTACCATCGCACATTT
>ML800068.1:134842-155006 GCA_009831015.1 Picea engelmannii
TGTGGAAGAGGTTTCTTCTCTTTTCCCCCAGGGGGTTTCTCACGATATATTTTTACCTGGGATTAAAGAGAAAAGGATTATGTATGAGCAGCCAGAAGCAGCAGGTCCCACTGTCCCTGAAACAGAAATTTTCGATGGGATCATTGTTCTAGAGGAGGGTCATATCAATGAAGGACAACCCCTTTTTGATGTATATTATAGTGATGATGAGGAGGAAGCTTATCCTGCATTTGATCACTATAAATATACTGAAGATCTAGTCAGCAAGCAGAACCACCCCATGGTCCCTATTTATGATGAATATGAATCAGACCTGGGGGAGAGCCAAGAAGAGAAGCAGAAAGAATCAGTGGAATAGGTGACTTCCTTCCCGAAGCCCGCCCATTCACCTATGCAGACTCATGAAGTTCAGCCCTGTAGGAGTAGGTGTGGAGCATAGCAGGCTTGCTGCTACCCTTTTCACAGGGTTTTCCACTCATTCTATGATCCTGTCAACGAGTACATGGAGTGGCATGTCCTTTCTGCCTTGGAGTCGCCCTATTCCATATCAACTTTAGCCAGCGAGGAGAAGTTGAAGAGTGTAGTCGTTCTGCTGTCACGGTTACACCATCTGTTGGTGATCATCGACAGAAAGAAAGAGATTCCCTTCAGGAAGTTACTTGATTGGCTATGGTGGAAGTCTGCTTTCACCTAGCCCCATGTAAAATGTTTTATTAGTTTAGGATTGTATATAAATAAGCTCCTTTGAGCATGTATCTTTATTTTGTTACTTTTATTTTTCGGCCTGTATTTTCAGCAGCAGGATGTTTTGAGCCTGACTCCATAACCCAACAGCAAGGCATTGAAGTTGTGGAATGAGTTCTTAGAGCATCACAGGGACGACTCTATCCCCCATGGAGACTAATGTTAGTGACAATTCTTGTCTTGGGCTCGAGAGCATCCAGGTTTGCAGGTTGCATGAAGAACGCCCAAGCGTAGCACGTAAAGCCCCATTTCAGGCTAAAAATCGAGTAAGTGAGCGAAATTATATTGACGACGGTCCAGATTCATCCATAGGAGAAGATCGGAGGCCGGCGGGAAATCGCGGATAGCAGAGTTGCGCCAAAATTAGCGCAAATAGATCGCGCCCATATTGTATGCAGGGAAGAATAGCAGTCGTCCATCCAAAGGATGTGTGGCGCGAGATCTAGTCATGTCGGATTTTCGACATTCACGAGTTCAAGGGGTGAAGGTTTTATGTCGTTGAACATCTCGAAACCCCGAACCTCGAAGCGCCGAAAGTGCCCAAAGGCGGGCCCACAATATCGAGGAGAAATCTCAGCTGTCCATCTAAAGGGGACACCTAGTGCGCGATTAGGCTCCCTGCCTTTTCGCCCATCGTGATTTCGAAGCACAAGAAGCAGCTCCCTCATATCTCTGATGCACGAAGTGACGAGAGTGTCCAGGACCTGGGGCCCATAGCATCGTCAGGAGAGTTCAGAACCGTCAGATCTAGAGGGGTGCGTGGGGCCAGATTAATCTGCCTTGGCATTTCGCTCATCGCAATTTCAAGAAACAAGGATTAGCTCCTTCCCATTCGTGAATGTCGAAAGTGCCTTGGGAATAAGCACATGGTCGCAGCCTGTGGTCACTCGGGAAAGAGAGGAGATGTGTAAAGAAGGCCAAAGGCATCGAGTCTAGCCGCTGAAAGAATCATCGTGATCTCCATGCGTCATCAGATCCGACCTCGATCCTGGTTTTCCCTTAGAGTAAATGAAGCTGAGAAGGGGTGGTTGAAACCTCTCCTCAGGAATTAAGTGCAAAGTATGGATAATCTAGCAAGCGGTCTGCTCGAGAGGGTCCTGTGTACCCATTTTTCTAAAGAATCCATGCCAAGTCTTCGACCATCCGGAGGAGCTCTGCACACCCTATCTCGGCTCTTAATGGCTCAACTACTTCCCTTGCAGGAGCCATGCGCAGTTAAGGTGGCGTCTGACAAAGAATAGTCATCTGAATTTGGCCGAAGGGACACCAAGTCCTGGGTGCACAATCGGCCAGAGTCCGTATGCGCAGACTGTCATAAGACATGCAAATGCAATGTTTTTAATGCAACGTCTTATTTTTGTTGTTGTGGTTGTTTTTGAGTATATGTAGGCATTTTCACCATTTTTGTAAGAATCGATGGTTGAGCAAGGCTCCCGGTGGTGAACTTTAATGAAGCATTGTTTTCCTGGTTATGTCTGGACTCTTGAGACTCTTGTCTGATGAATGTCAGTTTTTCTTTCGCGTCTTTGTCTACACTGTATTAGAATGGCTCGGAATTGGAGAATCCAGTCGAGTTGTAACTGTTATAGGATGATGTAGAGTTTGATCACTGTAACAGTTTCATTGTTTCTAATTGGTCCCTATGATTTTCTTAGCACTGAATGACTTGGAATTGGAGAATCTAGTCAAGTCCCCCCTTTTAGTTTCTCGAAACTCTGAACCAGAGGATCTCGCATTCAGATTTTTTCTTCTACAAATTACTGAAAGGCCTGTTGCCTGAGGTAGTTTGTCCACTCTTCTCACCAAGTCTTCAACCTGCTCATTTTCAAATCAACCCACTGACTGAAGTTAGATCAAGACCTCCTTTGTTCCTCGCATGCTGGACCCAGTCCCTGAGTTTGAGTGATATCTTCCCGAGTCTCTACCCATTTGATCACCCATTAAAAATACCGTGACATAAAAATTGATGGGCGTCGGGCTCTGCTCCTACTGCAATCCAGGAGTGACTTCCGTCACCAACACTAACCTCGACGGGAGAGCCTAGAGGAAACTCTTAGGAAATCCACCCACTGTCACCTTGGTGGCCTTACTCCACTCTTTAGACTATTGGAAGGGTATCCTAATCAAGGGGGAAATCCCTAAAGGTCAAGCTAAGCTATGTTGTTGAGTAAGAAAGAGAAGCTCTCTAACTTGGCTTAACGAAGACTTGGGAAACTTGACACTACCCTCTCTTAAGGTAAAAAGGGAAACTTAAGTGTGAATGAACAGTGGACTAAATTACCAATTGTGAACAAGCTCAAAATGTGTTTAACTTAGACAAGTGCTCATTCAAGATTATGCTTTGGAAATTGAAAATGAAATCTTGTTGTTCAATGCTTCATATACCATGAAATTCAATAAGGATGTGAAACATGCTTCCCAGTCAGGGGTAAAATATAGGTATGATAGTTCCCTTGATGTCTCATCAACGTATTCTCCAAATATGGAAAAACATTGATAAACTCCAAATGATTCTCATGTCTTCTACCCTTTTCATTTTATGGAAAAATTGAGGAACCTATCGATTCTTCAAAATTTTGTGTGGGAATACATATTCCCAAATGGCCATGGTGTAAGGATAGGAAGCACTTTGGGATGTTCTATAATGGGTGATAGCAAAATTTGAAATCAATTTTCCATTGGAAACAAGACTACTTACTTTTCTCTTCATGTTTTGACTTCTATCTTTCTTCAAAAACCAAACTTACAACAACAACTAGAATGTTTTTTGAAGTTGGGTCATGGAGGCGACACTTCAACAAAATTTGAGATTGAAGTTTACATGGAATTTTTGAATGATTTGTCATTGGATAAACATGCTAGAGTTGTTGGCAATGAATATGAGGATATTTTGGAAGAAGGGAATAGGATCAATAAGGGAACAGGTTTAGCGTGGAAGTGTTTAATTTCCTAACACTCTTGAGATGCCTTTTTCACCTTTAGGTACTTGAGGAGGACTAAACCAAAGGATTACCTGCACACAACACTTGGGTTCAAACCCCAGTTCTAATAATTCCCATTCCCCTAAAATCTCTAGATGCAAAACATAAAAACAAACTAGCTCCGTGAAAGCCTATCCTATAAGTTGACTTGGTGTAAATAAATTTTCAAGATGTTCTTGGGAAACCTTAGAAGGGACCTAACAATAAAAGTAGTAAACATGAGTGGTGGTGATAAAAATTTGGTATAGATTTGGAACTTAGTTCCCAGTGACGAAGGTTTTGTGATTCACTTCTTGGGTTCGAACCCCAGTTCCAATAATTCCCATTCCCCTAAAATCTCTAGATGTAAAACATAAAAACAAACTATCTCAGTGAAAGCCTATCCTATAAGTTGACTTGGCGTAAATAATTTTTCAAGATGTTCTTGGGCAACCTTAGAAGGGACCTAACAATAAGAGTAGTAAACATGAGTGGTGATAACAATTTGGTATAGATTTGGAACTTAGTTTCTAGTGACGAAGGTTTAGTGATTCACTTCTTGGGTTCGAACCCCGGTTCCAATAATTCCCATTCCCCTAAAATCTCTAGATGTAAAAAATAAAAACAAACTAGCTCAGTTAAAGCCTATCCTATAAGTTGACTTGGCGTAAATAAATTTTCAATATGTTCTTGGGAAACCTTAGAAGGGACCTAACAATAAGAGTAGTAAACATGAGTGGTGATAACAATTTGGTATAGATTTGGAACTTAGTTTCCAATGAAGAAGGTTTAGTGATTCACTTCCTAATATTCCTCTCTATCGTTGCTCCACTCTTTAGACTATTGGAAGGGTATCCTAGTCAAGGGGGGAATCCCTAAAGGTCAAGCTAAGCTATGTTGTTGAGTAAGAAAGAGAATCTCTCTAACTTGGTTTAAAGAAGACTTGGGCAACTTGACACTACCCTCTCTCAAGGTAAAAAGGGAAACTTAACTATGAATGAACAGTGGATTAAATTACCAATTGTGAACAAGCTCAAAATGTGTTTAACTTAGACAAGTGCTCATTCAAGATTATTCTTTGGAAATTGAAAATGAAATTTTGTTGCTCAATGCTTCATATACCATGAAATGCTATAAGGATGTGAAACATGCTTCTCAGTCAAGGGTAGAATATAGGTATGATAGTTCCCTTGATGGCTCATCAACGTATGACCTTTGCATTGATATTTTTATGGTCATTAAGGCATCAACATAATTGAGGTGCCTAACTTCCCAATAGAACTGATCTTTGTCCATGAATTGAGGCATTTTTCAAAATGTTGTGTTATTTTTTAAGGGAATTCAAATGCATAAAATCAGTAGGCTTGTGACAAAATTAATGAAGTGAAATTGGAACATAATTCTAATAATGAAAGGGAAAGAAGTTGGCACGATAAAAATGAATCAGATTTAGGAGAAAACCATTCAGCAAATCCATGTGCCCTCCTCTGCAAATCCGTGTGCCCTCCTCCTCTGCAAATTTGTGTGCCCTAGCCTCCTCCCACGTGCCCTCCTCTTTTGCACCTCTCCCTCCTTCTCCTCCTTCTCCCATCCTCCTCTCCCTTCCACTCTGTGTGCAAATGACCATGCCCTAGCTTCCTCCTGTGCACCTCTCCCTCCTTCTCCTCCTTCTCCCATCCTCCTCTCCCTTCCACTCTGTGTGCAAATGTCCATGCCCTAGCTTCCTCCCATGCACCTCTCCCTCCTTCTCCTCCTTCTCTCGTCCTCCTCTCCCTTCCACTCTGCGTGCAAATGATCGTGCCCTAGCCTCCTCCCGTGCACCTCTCCTCCTTCTCCCATCCTCCTCTCGCTTCCGTGCTCCAAATGCGTGTTGTGCGACTGTGTATAGTAGTGAGTGCGAGAAATTATGCGACACGTGAGTGTAGTGGTCGTGTGTGATTTGAATTTCTTTTTGTTTGTATATTGTTTTAATTTTCATTTTAATTTTTTATTATTATTATTTATATATTATATATTTTAATTATATATAATATATAAATTCATTAGCACACTAGTCCCATATAAATGCATTAACCCCCTAATAGAAGGCATAGGAACATTGTTCACTAATAAATCAAGTTCTAGGGTCCCAGGTTTCCCCATAATATGCCTAATAAATATGATAAAAGGCTTCCAAATTTTTCAGGAAATAATGTAATCACGGTCGAAGAACATATAGAGTATTTTTATAGTAATCCTCGTGAGCATAATATCCCTAGGGATCATGAACATGTTGTCATAAAATTATTAGAAATATCATTAGACAAAGAAGCTAAGTCATGGTATAGAAACCTAGAAAATGGTAGTATTAAAACATGGTAATACTTCCATGATGCCTTCATGAAAAAATGGGCTATTAGAAAGGATGGTAGAATGTTGTTTACTCAAATCCATGAGATTAAGAATAAATAAATGAAATGGTGAATGAATTCAATGATAGGTTTAGGAAGTTGATTGACAAATTTCCTAATAAGATTAAGCCCAAAGATGATGCCATTCTTTTATAATACACAAATCCATATGAGGCTTAGTTTGGACTCATGTTAAGAGATAAGTTCCCCACCACCTTATAGTCATCTTAATATTGGGCTACCAAAATTGAAGAGAATATTCTTTCTACTAAAGTATATCCTTAAGGATCCTTAGGGGAATCCACTTAGAAGGCAGAAACCAAGCCTATAACATTGAACATAGTTGATCCTACCCAAGATCCCATAACCACCCTAACCCAAAAGTTTGAGAAGGTTACTTTCAAGATGATTCAAACATAGACTACTCTCTTGAAGAAAATAACAAGTATAGAGAAGGATACGGTACAACAAGCTAATTTTCCTCCAAGATACCAATAGAACAATTATCAACCAGGAGGAAATAAAGGGTGGAATAAAAATATACCTCCCTCAAAACAAAGAGTACCAAATCCTCTCACTCCTACTAACATGTTCAACCAAGAGGAAGTTCCTCGGTGCTTAATTACCTTGCAACAAACCACATAATGAAAGGGACTCTCCCCAAAACCAATGGTTTGGAAACAATGTAGACTCTAGTGGCCCTGAAAGTTTAAATTTTGTTGAAGACCTTGATTACATATATAGCATCCAACAAAAAAACCATCTCGTCAAAAGAAGTGTTAACATTGCTAGGTTTATGAGGATGACCATGTTGAACTCTATAGGTGAAGAAGCCAAAAAAAATCTTGGGAAAGATAAATACATTTAATACATGAGAAAGAATAAATCCCAGATTTTACAACCCAATGATTCTGAGCCACAAAGAAAACCATGGAGTAGGCCACCTCTACCTTTGAATACTAGTCCCCTTTCAAAGCTAATCAAGATTCCCTCACAAATGGACAAGGTGAAGAAGTATCTTAATCTAGAAGCAACAAAAGATATTATTTCCCTTTGTCCAACATGGAAAACCTATTTACCTAGCTAGAGTGGATTCCATAAAGAAGATTCGTTTCACAGATAGTAGAAAGTCCCTACGGTCATTCTTTGGTAAAATAAATTTTACTGGGAGGTTCATTCCAAATTTCACTAATATCATTAAACTAAGGAGTATATCTTTGAAGAAATATTGTTCGTTCAAAGGAATGATGATAGTTGAAAATCATTTAAGAAGATTAAAGAAGTTATTGTGTCATCCCCTATCCTAGTTATCCTAGGTTATTCCAATGATTTCATCATATTTTCCTTCACTTCAGAAGATACAACTCTTAGTGTAATCTTGCAAAAGAACAAAGATAATATGGAACAACACCATTGTTTTTACAAGTAAAAATCTTAGGGATGCAGAATTGAAGTACACCATTATTGAAAAGTAAGCTTATGCTCTTGGTCAATCATTAAAACATTTCAAAATTTATGTCGGGTAGTCCAAAATTGTAGTCTATGTCCCTTACCCAGCTATCAAAGATGTCTTAGTAGAATAATATTGTCTATGAGTCATATGGAAATGGGTTTCAAAGAATCTTATGAGCTAGACATTAAAACAACAAAAATCATAAAGGGACGGGGTTTCGCTAAAATGTTGATGGAAGGAAACTACAAGGTTTTAGCAATAGATAGTGTTAACCAAGTGAATGTTGTCCTAGATGAATTGGAAAATCTTGAGTGGTATTCAGACATTATTTATTATTTGAATAATATTTCAAATGTCTATTTGGAAACTATCTATTTCTAATATTTCATGTCCTAACCACTTGGTTGATCATAAAAGAAGGGAATTGAGATTGAAATCTGTGAGATATTGTTTGATTCAGGGTGGTCTTAGTTGGAAAAACCTTTATGGAATCATTCTTGGATGTGCCAATGATGCAGGAGCATCCCTCACGACAAGCAAAACCAGTGTGGAAGAAGGAAGCCAGTTGGAAGACGTCCAGCACAAGTTTTTCAATTTTAAATTCTCTCTTGAAGTTGACACACCTAACTTAAATGAGATCATTTAATTTAAGCGCATTGGGAAAAATGTACTCAGAACTCGAGACATACGCTCTCGTCTGAGATAGACAGAGGCATTTATGGTAGTAGTTGTAGGTAGATGGAATTTAATTCTTAGATTAGATAGTTCTCGAAGAAAGAGGGAAAACCGAATATAGACACCCTCATTGTATTATTGTATGGAGATAAAATTAAGCAACAGGAAAAAGAAGAGTCTAGAGCATTGGAGAATAGCGGAGAGTTGTAGAAGAACACCCATGTACAGATCTTGAATTAATAGAAGAAATTGATTCAGATTCATGGTTGTTGTGTTATTCTCTGTGTATGCGTGTTCAATGCTCTGCTTATGAATATTACTTCTTGTTATGCATTTGTTATTATGTTGTGTGTATGATTTCATGTGTTAAGAACTGAAATCTGAGAGTGAGTGAGGTGATTTACAATTGTTTCTCTTTGAGCAAGGATTCCTACAAGGGGTGCAGTTGAAGTTGTTCGCAAGGAGTGCGTTGACAGAAGGCTCGGGAGTTAAACTCTTGTTCTCAAAACCCTCGGAAGTGGAAGTGGGTTGTTAAAAGCCGTGCAAGGAGTGTGCAGGCTAAAGAAGAGCCTCAGTCATGAAACTAAGTAGAAGTGTTGAAGGACTGCTGCTACGGGCATACGCAGAGTCGAAGGAAGTTCGAACAGTTGAAGTGTTCGCAGGCATGCCGCAAGGAGTGCTTGCAGAGAACCCCGGTGAGGTTGAAGCCATTTTAGTAAAAGTTTAGGAAGGATAGGCCTTTGAGTCGCTGAAGATCGACGTAGACAAGTGTGACTTGAAGTCGGGGAGGAACGTCGCAGGTTGGCGAAACGGCGAAAGAATCTTGTGGAGAGATACTCTTTTCCATTTCGTGGATAAATCAAGGGAGAACGGATGGCCGAAATCTTCTGAAGAGATTTCGCGAAGTTACGAGGATCGTCAGATCTTCCAGTGGTGCAAGGAGGTTATGACGAGAAGATTCTGAAGGTTTTGAAGCTCATGAGAGGCAGAGTCGTCGATTTCAGGGCTGCAGGAGCTGTCAGATCTACACGTGATATCGTGTATCGGGTACTCGAAAGTTGAAGCCCCGAAAGTTGGGTAGCAGGAGAAACGATATCGCGAGACGCGATAAGATCAGAGTCGTTCATTGTGGAGGACACGTGTCAGGAGATTCTCATCTCGCTGAATCGAATATTGAAGGATTGAAAAGGAAACCCTTCAGCTTCACAAGTAGCGAAGTGGCGAGAAGGTTGTGAGCCATCCATCTGCATAGGACAGGTGGCACATATCGGTGATCTCGCTAACTCGGGAGTTCGCTGGTTGAAAGCCCAAGTATTGGGTACTCCAAGTGGCGAGTGGCGAAGCGGCGAGATATTTGGAGTCATCCATCTGAGGGGACAGGTGGCAGAGATCGGTGATCTCGCGAACTCGGGAGTTCGCAGGGTAAAGGCCCAAGCATTGGGTGTGCAAAGTCGTGAGGCACGAGGACGGGAGGCGATGAAGAAGTGAAGAGATCATAGTCGTCCATCTGAGGGGGATAGGTGGTGAGAGATCGATGGATCTCGCAAGCTCGGGAGCTCACAGGTTGAGAGTCCAACATTTGGGTACTCCAAGTTGCGAGGTCATGAGGAAGCGAGAGAAGGACAGTCGTTAGATCCGTAGCATAGAAGGACCATTGGATCTGAGCGAGGTATCATGTCTCGGGACCTCGCAAGAAAAGGTTCAAGAATTTGGGCACGAGGATCGTGAGGTCGCGAGAAGGCGATATCCCGACAGCTGGAGCAGTGTGGGCCATATTGGAGCGCGAGTGGAATATAGGTGGCACAAAGGATTCGCGAGCCGCGAAGTGCCGAGAAGCGAGACTCGTGTGGATGTCGAGTCGCGAAGTGTCGAGGAGCCGAGATTCTTGTGGACATGTGGCAGAGCATAAGGTGGGACCGCGCATCTCGGGGAATCGCGGACTAGGAGAGTGGAAACTCAACGGTCCAACCGGCGAAGTCACGAGGTTGCGAGGTTGCGAAGTTGCGAGAGGCGCTAACATTAAGCCTAGCCCACGGTCGCATGTGGAAGGAGATATACCCGTATCGCCATATCGGGTATCGTAAGATTTGAAAAGAGAGTTTGGAGGTTTTAAGTCATGAACTCACGAGACAGCGAGATTTAGTTGATCTCCCGGTGGTAAAGGGGAGACCTCGGAGGAAGATTACTGTGGGTGCAGATTTCCCGATAGGGAAATAGAAGAACCTTTGAAGTTCTTCGGGCCAAGAAGAAGAAGGTCTTGTGCAAGGACGTGCCAGGAGGTGGCGCGCCCCTGCGTCAGCCAATAAAGATGAAGCTAAAAAAATAATAAAAGAGTTACATTTGATATTATGGGGGCCATTATGCAACTCACACCATTGTGAATAAAATCATGAGAGAAAGGTACTATTGGGATACATTATTCACAAAGGTTCATGTTTTGTCAGGGATTTCCAACCATGTTAATCATTTGCAAGGAAACAACATTTTCCTACTTTACTTTTGAAACTTGTAGTAGAAGCTCATTTTCAACAATGGGGTTTGGATTTTATCAATGAATTTAAAAACAACCCTAGTAATGGATATCAATGGATTTTAGCTACCACGGATTACTTCACCAGGTGGGAAGAAGACATAACTACAAAAAATCCAACTAAATAAGTTGTTATGAGTTTCCTTGACGATAGGATAATCATAATAATTGGTGCCCCAACTAAAATCACCTCTGACAATGCAAAATCTAACCCTTGATTTAACTATGATATAATTCTATCTCATTCTTCTAATTATTACCTACAAGAAAATGGATTGGTTGAATCAAGTAACAAGAATTTGATGAACATTATTAAGAAACAATGGGTGAAAAACAAAAGAATTGGGATGGTAAAATCAAATATGCATTGTGGGAAGAAAAAATTACAACTAAGAGAGCCATGGGTAAAATCCATTTTAAAATGGTATACAGAACAAAAGTGAAATTTCCTATCAACCTAAAAATTCATGTTTATCACTTGTTGCGACAATTTACAATGAATCAAGAGGTTGTTCAAGCAAGAATCAATTAATTAGTAGAATTGGAAAAATTTAGGCAAGCAACGTTCGATCACATGATAAATAATCAGGAAAGAATCAAAGAACCATATGATTAGTAGGCTTATCAAAGAAATTTTGTAGAAAGAGATCGTGTACTCATGTGGGACAAAAAAAAAAGAATTATGGTATACACAAGAAATTCAATAGCCTTTGGCTTGGTCCTTATAAAATTAAAAAGTTGGTTGGAACATATTCTTTCAATCTTATTGGTCTAAACATTGGGGGAAAGTTGCATTTGTTGCTAAATGTGTTAAGCAAGTGTCTCCTGAGACACCTTAGGATCCAAATGCGACCCCACCAACTTAATGTACATAAATTACTCTCCTTTTTTTTTTTTCAATGATGAATGACAATGGTATATATATAGAAGCTTCCAGTAGGCTTCATACTTTTCTTTGTAATTATTATATCGCTAGACTGGGAATTAGAAAAAAAACTTTGTTAAACTATTTGGAATGAAGATTTATTCCTGTCTTGTTGGCCTGGTTTCCCGAGCAGCATGCTAACAACAAAGTTTTTTGTATAAATTTTTGAAAGAAATATTAATACAAGTTGTTCCATGTATTTACAAAACAAAATTGACCCTCCCATGTAGTCGTCATGTTTATAAAATTGTATATATTACGTATCTTAATATTTTAACTGTAAGACATGGAATATAATGGTTTTAGTTTGCAAATACTATAACACCCGACAAAACAAAGAGATGTACTTTCCTTTTAACAAATAACATATTTCACAACATTATAAGACACAGCTTAAAAAAAAATTTCACTATTTTTGTTTAGTCACTTTTCCCATGTATGCACTATCATAGTATTAAAATAAATTCCAATAATTTTTCATTGTCTCATTGTTGAGATCAATGCAATTTATATTTTTCCTTATATCATTACTAAATAAATACAACTAAAAAATATCATCTTTTCAAACCTTTCGTATAATTAAAAATCTATTAAAACTTTTAAAAACATTCCCAAAACACTTGTGATTTCATAATTACAATTACCAATGCAACAATCCCAGAGTCCTTGGAGTATCATAAATACACTTCACAATGCTCTAAAAATTTCATACATACAATTTCCTATGTAATAATGAATTACAATGTTGAGAGTTTTGTAAATAGGTTATTTATAATCCCTTTATAGTCATGGAGTTAAGATGGTGTCACTTTTCTATAAATATTTTTTTTGACAAATTTGTGAGAGGAGAAATTTGTCCAGACATGAGGTTAAAATTTGAGTCCAGAAACCCTCCCATATTCTTAAGGCATGCCAATAGTCTATCCATGACAAATTTCAGTGCATACAGAAACTGTTTGAAAAAATTTCAACGTTGGCCCCATTCACAGGTCGATGTTGCCGGTGTCTAGTCCTCATGCAATTTTCATTCCTCGTTCCTTGACCATGGTGTAGTCCCCAAGATCCATTATTTTTGTACAAAAATACATACTAATGTCATAAAATTATCGACGAACGTTTTTCGTCGATAGTATAGCAAATTCGTTGCAAGATTATTTACATCAGTCTCTCTTGCGACAATATCAAATGATGCTTGGATTCATTTAATATTTGGTTTATCAACTTTAAATCTAAAATTTATACTTTGCAAGCTAATTGGACCTTCAATCAAATACAAATATGAAACTTGGAATCATTAACATATCTACTAGAACATATGAAAAATAGGGTTTATGGTTTCCATGATGAATTGTTGATGGAAGAAAGTGGGTGTGTGAGTAAAATTTGAGTCAAGAAACCCTCCCATATCGTTAAGGCATGCAAATAGTCTATCCATGAAAAATTTCAGTGCATACAGAAACTGTTTGAAAACATTTCAACGTTGGCCCCATTCCCAGGTCCATGTTTCCGGTGTCTAGTCCTCGTGCAATTTTCGTTCCTCTTTCCTCATTCCTTGACCATGGTGTAGTCCCCAAGATCCATTATTTTTGTACAAAAATACATACTAATGGCATAAAATTATCGACGAACATTTTTCGTCAATAGTATAACAAATTTTTCGCAAGATTATTTATATTCGTCTCTCTGGCGACGATATCAAATGATGTTTGGATTCATTTCATATTTGGTTTATCAACTTGAAATCTCAAATTGATACTTTGCAAGCTAGCTGGACCTTTAGTCAAATACAAATATGAAACTTGGAATCATTAACATATCTACTAGAACATATGAAAAATAGGGTTTATGGTTTCCATGATGAATTGATGATGGAAGAAAGTGGGTGTGTGAGTAACATTTGAGTCCAGAAACCCTCCCATATCATTAATTCATGCCAGTAGTCTATCCACGACAAATTTCAGTGCATACAGAAATTGTTTGAAAATATTTCAACGTTGACCCCATTCGCAGGTCCATGTTGTTGGTGTCTAGTCCTCGTGCAATTTTCGTTCCCCGTTCCTCGTTCCTAGTTCCTTGACCATGGTATAGTCCCCAAGATCCACTATTTTTGTACAAAAATACATACTAATGTCATAAAATTATCAACGAACGTTTTTCGTCGATAGTATAGCAAATTCGTTGCAAGATTATTTACATCAGTCTCTCTTGTGACAATATCAAATGATGCTTGGATTCATTCCATATTTGGTTTATCAACTTTAAATCTCAAATTTATACTTTGCAAGCTAGTTGGACCTTCAGTCAAATACAAATATGAAACTTGGAATCATTAACATATCTACTATAACATATGAAAAATAGGGTTTATGGTTTCCATTATGAATTGTTGATGGAAGAAAGTGGGTGTGTGAGTAAAATTTGAGTCAAGAAACACTCCCATATCATTAAGGCATGCCAATAGTCTATCCATGACAAATTTCAGTGCATACAGAAACTGTTTGAAAACATTTCAATGTTGGCCCCATTCGCAGGTCCATGTTGTCGGTGTCTAGTCCTCGTGCAATTTTCGTTCCTCGTTCATCGTTACTCGTTCCTCATTCCTTGACCATGGTGTAGTCCCCGAGATCTATTATTTTTGTACAAAAATACATACTAATGGCATAAAATTATCGATGAACATTTTTCGTCAATAGTATAGCAAATTCGTCGCAATATTATTTACATTCGTCTCTCTTGCAAGGATATCAAATGATGCTTGGATTCATTTCATATTTGGTTTATCAACTTGAAATCTCAAATTGATACTTTGCAAGCTAGCTGGACCTTCAGTCAAATACAAATATAAAACTTGGAATCATTAACATATCTACTAGAACATATGAAAAATAGGGTTTATGGTTTCCATGATGAATTGATGATGGAAGAAAGTGGGTGTGTGAGTAAAATTTGAGTCCAGAAACCCTCCCATATCGTTAAGGCATGCCAATATTCTATCCATGACAAATTTCAGTGCATATAGAAACTGTTTGAAAAAATTGCAACGTTGGCCCCATTCGCAGGTCCATGTTGTCGGTGTCTAGTCCTCATGCAATTTTCGTTCCTCGTTCATTGTTCCTCATTACTCGTTCCTTGACCATGGTTTAGTCCCCAAGATCCATTATTTTTGTACAAAATTACATACTAATGGCATAAAATTATGGACGAACATTTTTCGTCGATAGTATAGCAAATTTGACGCAAGAGTATTTACATTCGTCTCTCTTGCGACGATATGAAATGATGCTTGGATTAATTTCATATTTGGTTTATCAACTTGAAATATCAATTTGATACTTTGCAAGCTAAATGGACCTTCATTCAAATACAAATATCAAACTTGGAATCATTAACATATCTACTAGAACATATGAAAAATAGGGTGTATGGTTTACATGATGAATTGATGATGGAAGAAAGTGGGTGTGTCACTCAAATTTGAGTCCAGAAACCCTCCCATATCGTTAAGGCATGTGAATAGTCTATCCATGACAAATTTTAGTGCATACATAAGTATTTTGTCTTTTTTCAACAACTATGTAATGAATCTCAATTCTAAGAAGATTCAAATAGGTAACAATATTGATGAAATGTTATACGATCATGATGGTATAAAAATGAAAGAGCTTCTCTTGGTTTCAATAATAATTTATCCTCTACTGAACAAGGCCAACCATGTCAATGTGGAAGCTCACATGGCCCCTCCCCTCCCCCTCACATCACTCTCAATTGATCCCCAAAACCCAATCTATAAAATATAAAATAATCGAAAGCAACGTCCTATTTATAAGATTCATGCATAGAAACTACAAAAACAAAAATTAATGAAGGTACATGAACTTATGTGTTTCTAAATGATATTTTTAGTCTACCACGTACTTTACTATATTGACAACTACTTTCAGGTTTCAAATAATAATTAAACAACATGTAACCTAGGATATAAAAACGTCGCATAAAACTTAAAAACATGTAATTAACCCATGACATTAAAAGTAAATTATTTTAAGAGAATAATGCATACAAATTAAAATATTATATAGTCATGTACCTAATCCAACCTCAACATCTGTGTAATCATCCTTATTCTCTATCTTGATCTTCTTCATCGAACTCAACATCTGTGTCATCATCTGGTTCTGAAACGATGTTGAAAGGATTGATGATATAATCATCGTCCTCAATGTCATTTTCGAGCATACTTTCATCGACATCATCATCAGGAATTGCAATATTGTCTCCTACGCCTAGATCATGATCTTCTTCATCTTCTTCATCTGTCGACCCTCCATGATCTTCCGTCTCTATCTGATATTCTGTCGAATCATCTTCTCGGTCTTCATTATCATCTTCTTCCTGTAAATGAGTATACTTAATTGGCCTTCCTCTTGGATCATATCTAACAACAAATGACCAATCCCTTTCACCTGGAACATTTGAGTAAAATACCTTATCACATTGGCTTGGAAAAACATAGCGATCGTGTCCTCTTTCAAACATTGTTGTTTTAATCATTGGAAATTCGTTGGCATGTTGAATAACAGTTCTTTCCTCATCACGTTCATGCATTCATAACCTATACCATTTGACATCGAACATAACTAGTTTGAAGGAATTAAAGTCACACTCAAGTATATCATTTAAATACCCATAGTATCTATTTCAGACTCTCGGGGATGTCTGTCACTCCTAGAGGAAAGATTAGTAACCTGGAATACTGCAGCTATCCCACTATCAAAAGTTTTCATTGTTTCATCCAATTGTTTGATGCGAAATTTAAAACCATTGCACCACATAGCCTTGTGGTGTCTCAACTACAATATGTCAAATATGTAAAACATGCATTGTCAATTATTAAATTAACATATATTTATATAACTTCGAAAGTATCTGAAAAATATAGTACACATGTAGTCACATTAGTACAATATAAAATAACTAAATAAAATGGGTGAAATTTCTTACCTATCCATCTTTCAAACCATATGCTAGATCAATTTCCCTTTGTGTAACATTGGCATCTTCGTTACGACAAGCTTCTCTAACCAATTCAGACAGTCATTTCCATGATAACCTACCTCCATTATGTTGTTTACATATTTCAATCCATACATTCATCCAGTCAAGATTTTTTGCAATGTATAAATGCAGTGCATCCCACTCTAGAGCAACTAAATCAAAAAAACATAATTCACCAATATTAAATATTAGTTATAACGTACAATATGAAGGTAATTATAAATATTTATAATTTATGAAATAAATTATATTAATATATTAATGAGTATGATCATATACACAAAAACGAAACTTTATATGTATTATTAATATAAATTTTCACAATTATTAATATATTACCTCTCATTCTTTTCATTCTACCTTTCCCCAATAGATGCTCCTGATCTTCAAATTTTTTGATGGAGTTCACATCCCAAATGCGATCCACTACATGCATAGTTGGCATGCCTAATTTAGGAAGATACTGACTAATATACACCATGGATTGATATACCATATATCCCTCCACCATAAAACCCTCACGACGTGCTCTTTGTCTAACCAACGCCTTAATGATTTCAAGTGCCTCTCCACCATCCACATTGGCCTTGTGTGAACATGTCCACAAATTTCAATCTCCTCAACTTGGTGTATGAGGTAGTGTTCTTGTGCATTGAAAAATGTAGGAGGTATATACTTTTGCATTTCACACAGTAGATGAGGAATTTCTCTCTTCCAATACTTTATATCATATTCATGGATTTATTTCAATGACAACCATCTACATGAGATCGTGACACAAGAAACTAACATGTTTCAACATAACATAATATAATATATTACATTGCATTACAAGTAAAACACATGTCATTAAGTACAACAATAATTTGAAAGAACATTTTTCTTATAAATCACAACTACATCTTACTTCATGTATTTTCCAAGATCATATATAACTTGTTTGACGTTGTTGTCAAAGTCGTTTGGGAGAGATAGAGGTAGAACATACTGTAACAACAAAATGAATCGATATTTGTTTCGACCAAAGTAGACAAGCAAAAAAGAGAAAAAAAAAAGATCTATAAGGCCAATATATATAAATATGTATACCAAAATTATTACCATAATGAAGGTATCCCAATCATGTGTTTTTACCCCACCAAATTTGCCTTTCTTCGTTAAGATATTTTTTATGTTTGAAGCAAAACCCATGGGAAATTTAATTCTTTGAATGACCTCTTTTACATCATTGCTTTGTTGCTCTATTAATAACCATGGAAGGTTATTTTGGTCTAGTACTCCATCTGATCTATTTGAATATCGGATCACACTTCGCATTGCATGATTGGCTTCCTGAATGTCAGTACAAATTTTGAAAATTTTGTCTTTGTCTCTCCTACCATCTATGATTCGCCATAACGTTTCAGTCACATTCTTCTTGATATGCATTGTATCAAACAAATGAGTTATTTTTAGCTCCTCATAGTAGGGAAACCTCATGAATTGAGTGGGATAAGATTTCATTCCTCATGGATGCCCATTATTAATACCTTCATGATGATTGTGGCCTTCATGAAGCATAAAAGAAATCACAAAAATAATTATCAAATACGGTAAAATAAATTCAATGATTAAAATAAACATTCAAAACATTACACGATCTATGATACATTATGAAATTGAGTACCTTGACGATTTCTATTATATTCCAACCTCCATAGGTGAGGTGTCATTCTTCGTGGTTTTAAACCAGTCTCTTCTTTCCCATTGAAAAGATGTTTTTTAGTAGTACGATACCTATGGTTCTTAGGAAGAAGTTGCCTATACTGATCAAACACCATATTTCCTAAACTTTTTGAATGACGATACTTCATCTTAGGGCCACAAACTGGACATGCAAATTTACCCTTTGTTTGAAGACCTGTAACAAATGGATTAATGTCAATTATACGATGAGATTATTTAAAAAGTAAACATACACCATGATAACATTAGAATATTGTATAGTATTAAAGAGAAATATTAGAATGCTTATACATACCACAAAAATGTGTTAGTCCAGGGGCATCATGAATTGTCCATAAAGGTATTCCACGGAATTTAAATTTCTTCTCCCCGATTGGTTTACATATGTCGTACATTGTGATGCCAGCCCATAACTTTAGTAGCTCGTCGATAAGAGGCTCGATATATACATTCATATATTTAACTCGGTACTTACCTAATTGTTTGAAATTACACATAATTACTAAAGGAATGATATCATGTAATATATATAATGAAATAATAAACAAAAGATATTATGCAAAAATTGAAACAAATGAAAATGTTAAACTCAAAAAATTAATGTAAACAAATACCTAGAACAATCATTGTCAACATTATGTGATCCCTCTTTATTGACATCCAAAGAGGAATGTTATTGTTGATAACAAAAATACACCACACTGAGTAAATATACCTAAGCTCTATGAATGGATTAACACCGTCAGCTTCCAATGAAAGCCTATCATTACAAGGTTCATCATTGAAATCTACCCATTTTTCCTCAATTTCCCTAAATGTAGAACCATCAACAGGCATTCGAAGAACACCATCTTCACTTATATTACATGCATGGTAATCCATAAATTGTGCTATGCTTTCACACCTAAACAATCATTGCAAACGTGGAATTATGGGATTATGACGAAGAACCTTTCGAGGCACCCTTTTTGTTACTTGCTCGGTTCGATATCTACTGATAAGACATTGTGGACATTCAGTTTTCGAAGCATGTTGTCCATAATATATAATATGTCATTAGAACATGCATCTATAGTTTGATAATCCATTCCAATGTCTTTCATAAAGGCATGCAAACCTGGATATGTGCGAGGTAAAATATTTGACGATGGTAACAAAAGATCACCTAACAATCTACAACATAACAAACAACTAGTTAATGTAAGAATATTAATCGTAAAAAATGCATTCTTATTTTACACATTAATTAAAACTAAAAACAAATATAAAAAAATCAACATTTATGTATAGTATGAGATGAAACATATTACATACCTCAGTATTTGTGTCATACAAGTGTTCGACAAATTATTCATAACCTTTAAGTTCATCAACAAAAATGTAGCAGAGAGAATATTTTCTCTTGATCCTTCATAAATTCGTTTATTTGCCTTTTCTAATAGAGGTTCATCATAAATACCAGCATTTTCCCCATCCTCATCCAGTTGCGAAAACAAATCTTGGATCATTTGATTTGTTCCATCATATTTTTCCATGGGATCATTAACTTGATTTGTCCCATCATCTTCTTCCATGAGATACTCATTTGCTTGGTCATGTTGACGTTCCTCAGCTTGTACAACATCATTTCTACTAATACTTGGTGCAATATTCTGCGGAAAGTTAGAGGGCAACTCTAACTTTATAATTACAAACAATCATGCAAAA
>ML800069.1:2908-26157 GCA_009831015.1 Picea engelmannii
AGAATAATAATTAAAAAATTTATTGAATATATCATTAAGAATTAAGGGAAAAAAATAGTTAGATGTTGAACTAATTAGTTGCAAAAAGGGAGGGATGTGAGCCTAAATTAGGGAAGGAGATATGAATATAAATTAAAAGGGGGTGGGTTTTGACGAAATTAAAGATCTTTAAAAGTGGGATAAAAACCAAAGACATGGGTAGATTAAGAGATGAAATGAAATCAGAGAGAAATAAATCAATGATTCTAGACCGGGAGAGGAATAAAATAAGAAAAGAGTGGAGGAAGAAGAAAGTAAACGAGCAGGAAAAAGATCTAAGAGGAGGGTGCCTAATGTTAAAGGTGGAAAATGTTGGGTTTCTAGGATTAGCTCATCTTGTATCCATCTTCGCGGTTGAAGTTATTGGGATTATTTTTTATTTCATGGGATTCCCAAATGAGATAGGAGGAATAATGTGGATTGGAGGCTAAAATATTTGTTTGGTCAAAGAAAATAAGGCACTTAGAGTTGAGAGAGTGTTCTGCAATGGATGATTTGGATATTTAGTTATAGGTAGTGTCGGTTGTATGCTATTTAAACTGATTTGTAAAGTTTATTCCATTTTGAACTACATTTCCCATGGGAGCAATGGATTTGATAAACTCTTGGGCCGAGAATTGGGTTGGGTTTTAATTTAGGAGTTCTAAAAAGTTGTTTAGGTTTTTGTAGGGTTTGAATATAGTTTTAATATTTTTCTTACCTAAGAGTTTCAATATTTGATCGGTGGTTCCCTCGATATAAGGTAGATATATGAGAGCACGAGGAGGGGATGAGGGATAGGTAATGTTCAGTTTAGGGATATTGGTTGTACGATGTTAGAAAAGCAGGATCACAGAGAAATAAAATAAAACATACGCGGAAATAAAACACAGGAGATACAAAATTCAATAGAGACAAAGATATGTAGGGTTCACTCGATGTGGGCTGCGCCAACAAGAGAAATTTCCATTCATTCCTTTATTATTATCCAACAAATGAAGGGATACAACCTACAACACTCTTTTTGTAACTTCCTCTTCCTTCTCTCATAGTCTCCTCTCTCCAAATACAATATTCGATCTCTCACACATAGCTGCAATACAATTCCTCATAAAAGAGGGTTTCCTTGTAAGGAAAAAAAACATGAACATAACTTCTAACGTCAGATTTGCAACCTTATAATGAATGGTCTATATTGAGTACAAAATTACAATATTTTACAAGACAATTTTCCAAAAAAAATCTCTTTGGGGATGCTTTCCATGAACCCTCTCCATGGGGGGGCTCCATTAATTTTCTCCACCCCCCTGGACCCCCTTGATCCAGATGTTGGGGGGGGAACCCCCTCCACACCCTGTCATCAGGAATTGGTGTCTAAATGTGACTAAAAAAAGACCTATGAATCATGAAGATAATCATGATCCACAACCAAAAATCTCCTACTTGGAGACTGATCACAACAACTCCACTATTGTTGTACCTGCTGGACAATGATCCACCTTGCACCTAGAAAATTTCTCATCTTCACCTTCATGCTTGAAGAGAAAATGAAACTTATAAGGAACTCAGATTCTCCCTGGTTACTACCTTTGTTAATATGTCTGTATGATTTTGGCTAGTATGTATATTTTCCAACTTTCATTTTCCATGTTCCAAGATAGATCGTATGAAATGGCACCTAAGTTGTATATGTTTATTCTTAAAATGGAAGGATGAGTTATTTGCAATATGAATGGCACTCTAGTTGTAACAATACAACCTATTATTCTCCTATTGCTTTCCCAATTCCTTCATAAACCTCTGTAACCAAATCATCTCTTTACTAGCCTCTATATCAACAACATACTTTACTTCCATTGCTGAAAGTGCAACAACCTTTTTCACTTTTGAAATCCAACTTACTATTGTTCCACCTATAGTAAAAACACACCCTATGGTGCTCCTCCTTCTATCTTTATCACCTACCATATCTAAATCGACATATCCCTATAGAATAGTGTATGAACCTCCAAAACATAATGCATGAGTACAAGTACCTCTCAAATACCTTAGAATCCATATTACTACCCCCCATTGTTTTTTACCTAGATTGTTCATATACCTTCTCACAACTCCCACTACATGTAAAATATTTGGTCTTGTGCACACCATTGCATACATCAAACTTCCAACTCTTGATGAATAAGGGGCCATGGACATGTATTCTATCTGCTCTTGTGTCTTGGGACACATTTCCTTGGTTAATTTGAAATGGTTGGCCAAAGGTGTAGTAGTTGGTTTTTCATTCTGCATTCTAAACCTCTCCAACACCTTCTCTATGTACTCACCCTAAGACAATGTCAATTTGTGATTCTTCTTGTCTCTTGTTATTCTCATACCAAGGATTTTCTTTGCAGCACCCAAATACTTCATCACAAATAAATTAGCTAATTTCCTTTTGAGCACATTTATGTCCTGCATGTTATACCCTGCAACAATTATGTCATCTACATACAATAGCAAGATAATATAGCTTACATTTTCTAGCCTCTTAATATAAACACAATGATTATAATTAAATATATTGTAACCTTGTTCTATCATAAACCTATCAAATTTCAAATATCACCGCCTTAGAGCTTGCTTTAGGCCATACAAGTTTGTTGTTGGGAAATAATACCCTACGGACTAACAAGCTAAGGCTAAACTTGCATGCAGATAAGGACCCTAAAGAAATCACTTTTAACCTATCACCCCAAAACTCAAAACCCCTTTTCACATACAAACATCGAAAGGACCTACTAACCTTTTTACCGATGTTTGGTGTAGATCCACCATTGCGCTTTGTCCGCTTTCTTGCGCTTCTCCTTCCAAAAACAATCCTGCAATCAAGACAAAACACTACGCATGCATGCTATTTTTCTACTTGAGGGTTAGAGATTAAGCATAAATCGAATAAATCATGTATAAATCATGCATTGGGATGGGAAAAGTATTCTTTTATTAATCTCAATATGAATCAACTTACAATAATGATAGAGATCGGCCACCACTCCTTGATCCTGATCCTGGGCTCCTCCTCTTCTTTGTCCTCCAACTTCTTTTCTTGAATTCTCCTTAAGCTTGAGGAAAGGCTAAAGGGTTGGGACGAATGGATTCGACAATTGGGCAGAGTTTCTTTGCTATGATTTTCCTCCTCCAAATAGTACCCCTACCCCTTCTTTTATAGGCTAGAAGGAGCTAGGGTTTTGGACGAACTCTCGGTCATGCATGGCCGGGAGTTCCAGTTAACTGACCCAAAGCTTTTTGTCCCATTGGCAACTTTCCTATTTTTGTGCTTTGTTAGGTAAACACGGGCTGTAGTAGGCCAGCCAACATTCTAACGTGTGTAGTAGTAGGCCTGTCGGTGTTCCAACGCGCTCAGTAGTGGGTTAGGGCACGGGTTACTTAATTTAAGAGTATTTTTAAGAGTTTATTCAGCATGGCTTTGGTAAGGAAGGGATATGAGTTGGCCTGATGCTAGGTAAGCATGTGTGGTGCAATTTAGGGTTATAACAGATGCCCCCTAATGTGTGAGGTCAGAAGAGCATCTGATGGCTGAAATACATTACCAATCTTTACCAATCTGTACTGATATGCTGAATGAGTGAGCCCAGGAATCAGGAATCAGGAGGTGCCGTCTGCAAAAAATATCAAATGTCTCACCGAAGCGGGCATACCCATGCTCAGGATAAAATAGAACCATGGCTACCAATCAAATACACTGTAGATCCATGTCAAACAACTATGAAGAGTAGCCGCGAACAATACACAGCGGAGCTACATCTCAAAATCAAAAAGATATACATATAAAGTATCCATCTCCCAGAAGCTGATTCGGCCCGATGGCTGTACTTCAGAGCTCGAGAAATCAACTTCAAAATATTCTACAACTCGGGTAGGAGTGTAATATGAGTGGACGACTGCACTACCCAGAGGTCTTCGACGGCTCATCGGTTATGGACTTGATAATCTTGATGATCGGACTGAAGGCTTCAGTGATTTCGAACAAAGACTTGATTGGACGTTCAGGATGGCCGGGTATGTGGACAAGAGACATATTGCAGAGGGGCCGACTCAGGCTTAGTGACAAACTTCCCTTGGACAATAGCACGACAAGTGATAAGACTCAGGCAGCATATCTGTTAATCATAAGTCTACGAAGTAGGAGGCAACGCAAACTCTCCATATGTTTGGAAGAGTAACCAAATGGTGGAGGACACAACTCAATATAGCGAGAAAGGCTTCCTAAGCTCGTACTACATCCCAAAGTCTGATGAAACAAACAGACAGATGTGCTTTATCTAAGGGCGATTCATCATGCTACCAATAAAGAAAATACTTTTCCCATCCTCTTTTTGGGGTATATTTGATTTTTTTTTGTTCTTTTTGATGATTTTGAAAAAAGAATAAAGGAATATTACGTTACAATGGAGGAATGAGTACAGCAAACATACAAGCTCAAGGCACAAGGACAAGACTGATGTTCTAGGGAAATGATACTCGGGAAAAATCCTCCAGTGGCCAAAGGTGTTAAGACGCAAAGGCAAACTGTTACTAGGCTGAGGGGTAAAGGATGCAAATGCGGTTGATAGAACACACAATGGTAACGTCCTTCGATGTAAGTTTAACGAGCCCAAAGAAGGGAAGCTCGGTGATTTTTCATATTTAGAGAGTCTGAAAAAGCATAAAATAAAACTCCATTGGGGTACCTTTTTCATCAATAGTCTAGTCGGTTCGAAAAAGGGGTAAACTAGCACCGATTAGACGTCAATTCAAAACCATTTTAATGGGTGTGACAAGGACAAGATCACTCGGCTATTTTTTCAATTTTAAGGAGTCTGAAAAAAGATTAACTATGGACTTCGTCGGGAATGTTCTTCTGGACCATTTTAATGAGTGTGAAAGAATAAGGTCACTCGGCGATCTTTTCAATTTTAGGGAGTCTGAAAAGAGCTTAACTATGGACTCCGAGGGGGGTTTCTTTTTCATAAATTTACTCCCTCAGAACCAAAAAAGGAATAAAATCTTACCTGAGAATACTCTTCTAAAGAATTGGAATTCAATAGAGTATACCTTTGTTCATACAGTTGACCATCCGGACCGAAAAAGGGGTAAACTACCACCGGACAGACGTGACTTCAAATTTTAGTTTAACGAGCATGAAAGATCACAAGATCGCTTGGCAATCTTTTCATGTTTAGAGGGTCTGAAAAGGGCTTAAAAGGAGACCCGTTATGTTTTGGGAGTTCGGAGGCTAAGACAAAGAGTGAAAAAAGACCCATGCGAATGAGGCTCAAACTCATATTCAGGAAAGACTACATGGACTCCTGAGCCTATAGTGTTGTTAGAAAATGGCATGGACACCATAATGCCTAGGGCATCCATGTTTTGGCAAGCTCTACCACCAAGTTGCGACACTTCTAGAGAAGATATGACGGTTCCGTGTCACAACCGGATGGGATCAATCCTATATCGTAAGAACAAAAGGCAACGAGATGCAACAGTTGGGATGAAATCCTACCCTATATGCTCTAGTTGATTTCTGATTTTATTTTTTTTATTATGGACCGTTAATATATTTTTATTTTTATTTTTTGAAACTCAATAAAAATTGTCCCAATACCTGATCAAATCCCTCCCATATAACTCCTGGATCACTCTAAATGGGTTTTTGTATAAAGAAACTGATAAAGGGGCCCAAAAAAGTGACAAAAAGAGGCCAAAAAGTCTATAAATAGAAGTTGGCAGCTCATTATCACCATTGCTGTTTTGGAAATTGACTCTGGAGCCAAAAGACCCCCTTTGCCAAAGATCGTGATTCTGGGAGCTACAGTGGACGAAACGGACTTCTGCTTGGACCAAGTAAGTACAAACTCCCTTATCTTGCTATTCAATACTTCATTTGTTGTTTTCATTTGATTTTTGGGGGTGGGCATCGACCTCAAAGAGGTTGGCCCTAGGAAAACGTGGGCTATCCAGGGACAGCCCGTGGGTACCCACGTGCAGAGTCAAAACTGTGTGCGGGTACCCGCGAATGTCACCTCGACAGGCCGCGGCTACCCCCTGCGTGATGCAAAAATTAACCTCAACAATTAATGACCCCCCCCTTTTTACTTCGTTCTGTTGGTAGGATGTATGTTCAGTGGAGGGAGAGGGAGCACGAGGCCGCCAATGAGTTAGTGGCCGCAGATCTGAACGTTATGGCCGTGCTAACGCAGTGTGGTTTGGTAAAATTCTTTCTATGTCCGTTTATGTGCGCGCAACCAAGGCTACTAAATGACCTGGTTGACTATTGGCACCCTGATGCAAAGGCCTTCATGATAGAGGGGAAATCCTTGGTGCCCACCACCGAGAATATCTACTTTTTGACGGGCCTCTCGAGGAGAGGGGAACCCGTCAACTTTCATACTTTTCTTGCGGGGCCGAGCAAAGTCTCAGAGTTGATAGAAGAGTATTGTGAGGCTAGGACCGATCAGAGATCTTCCTCAGTACCCGTTAGTAGGATTACCAACCTTGCCCTTCAGACTATTTTATCGCTCATTGGGCGTATTACCGGCTCTGTAGCCGTGCATCAGGCTTCATGCGCACAGATGAACTGTGCAATCCAGTGCATGAATGCACAAATTTTTGATTGGAGTACCACACTACTAGCAAGCATGATAGGTCAGTTGACAGCTTGCAGATAGCGGACACACATGAACTTCAGGTTTGGGACCATCCTGTGTTCATTTTTCTTCGAGAGAGTTCCATGTTTCAGTCCTCGGCTGACAGTACGAGGACATATGGCTACTTTCCCTGCAGTATGCAGATGGGCAGCATTGCTGCCACGACAGGGTGGTGGAAGGACCATAGAGGCCTTCAATGATGACTTTTTTGCTTGGCTGTCATGGTAGATCCCAGCTATTGAGGACTACCCATACGCGGGAATTGACTTCTCCAGAGATCCAGCGATACCAATGCCTCCTGGTGAGGAGCGAGGGGAGATCGGTAAGTCTCCACCTATATAGTTTTTTTTTTTATGCATATGTAATTTTTATGTCTTTTTGATATATATATCATGTTTTTGTATACCAGAGTTTTTGATGGGTGAACATTCATTGCATGCAGATGTGGGACTCGTGCGACCTGCCGACTATGCACGGAATAGGCATCGCCCATGGCCAGAAGCCGCAACTGTCGCCGCTGGAGGAGCAGCAGTAGCTGAGAACCTCCCAGCAGGAGAGGCCGAGAGAGTCCTGAGGCGGATTGAGCGGAACTTTACTACGCTCACTCGCACAGTTCCCATGGCAGAGATAGAGGACTTGCCGCCCTCCTTGCAGACTCATATCGTGGGAGTACCTCGGACATGGGTCCGATTGTTTAGGCATTTAGGCTAGGCTGTATATGATTATAACAGGGCCCATAGGCCCTGAACAGACTTTAGACTTTTATGTGCCCCGAGCACTGATATGTATATATTTTTTGAGGGCATAAGCCCCAGTGACTCATTATTGTTCCCACTTTTTGAGGCGCTTGCGCCCATCTATGTACTCTGAGGATTTTATGATGTTTATATATGATTTTTATTTATTTTTTGTGTCTTATGGATTATGTGTTCAAAAATGTATTTACATGTGTATGATCATGATCTTTTTATGTGTGAGCAAGATGCCAATCTAAAATGTGATTAGCTAGAGTATCCATGATTTGATTTAGACTCCTAGGAACATGAAAATATGTAATATAATCAAAGCTGCATTCCAAGAGACGTACCCTAAAGAATCGTCGATGTAAAGTTGGGTCGTGCACCCGGTATGTTCTGTTTAGCTGCGACACAACCAGTTGAGCATCTAGATAGACCCGGAGACGAGAGATACCCAATGACAAAGCATCATGAAGCAACTCAATAACTGCACTATACTCAACAACATTATTTGTGGTGTCACCTAAGCATATACCTCTGGAAGATAACAACTGACCCTGTGGTGTAAAGATTACCCAAGCTGCGGAGGCAAGCCTCCACGTGTGTCGACTAGCACCGTCCGCATACCCAATGAACACCTCGGACTCACTTGACATCTGCCATATTGAAGAAAGATAACATCAATGACACGTCCATAACACTTTTTAAAAGAAACGTAAAAAATTAATAGTACAAAGACTATACATATGTTACAAAAAGTTACCCACAGTGACTGTTCTATGAGTAATACTTCTTAAGGTAGAGCCCATTTCTAGGCTCCACCAAAGCATTCCCTTCAAAATCGACCAAACGATAAGAACCCTTTTTTAAAACCTCCTTAATAATGAAGGGTCCGAACCACATGGGTTTAAAATTTTCTGCCCCCAGGGGGTCCTTATCTTGGTCGTAAACCAGGACAAGGTCGCCCTCAGAGAAAACCCGAGGATGAACAGACCTATCATATTGACACTTGACCTTATGTTTATGAGCCTCGTTGGCCAGGGCCATGTCGCGACGCTATTCATCAAGCTACTCAAGGTGTACTAACCATTCTTCAAGCGGAGAAGTGTCTGGCAATAACTATACTGCCAATTTCAGAGATGGAATTTGACATTCGATGGGCAAGACTGCCTCCAGCCCATAGACGAGTTGGAAAGGTGAGAAATCGGTTGCAGTCTTAACTGAGGTTCGGTAAGCCCATAATGCCGAGTATAACATCAAATGCCAGTTTGACTTGGCTGAGTTGATAGTTCATTGTAGAATCGTCTTAAGAGTTTTGTTGACAGCTTCTACCTGCCCATTGGCTTGGGGATAGTAAGGTGATGAGTGTTCCTGCCGTAACCCAAGATTTGATGTTAATTCGGACATCATTTGGTTCTGAAAGTGACTGCCATGGTCAATGAAAATCTCTCTCGGGACACCGAACCATGCTATAATCTGGTTAAATAAGAAGAGAGTTGTAGTCTCTCCATCATCTATAAACGTCAGCATAGCTTCGACCCACTTAGTGCAGAAGTCGACAGCTACAATGATATAGAGGTGCCCCCTTGCTGATGGGGGGTTGCATGTAGTGTAATCAATCCCCCATTTAGTCAAGGGACCGACTGTGATGACAGGAAACAAGGGAGCTGGATGTGCCCTCATCTTCCGTGAGAAGACTTGGCACGGATGGAACTTCTTGACTGACTCGATACAATCTTTGATACGTGTGGGCCAAAAGTAACCTGCTCGTAAAATCTTTTGGGCTGTTGCCTACCCAGATAATTGGCCGCCACAAGCTACTATATGAAAATCGTTGAGCACTATGACGGCCTCCTCATGAGTGAGACATCGATGCAAGATGCAGTCTACACCTCTCCAATACAACGTATCATTGAGTATGAGGTAGTTCTTGGCCTAATGGCGTATCTGCCGACGCTCATCACGAGAAGCAGAGGTGGGGCACTTCAAATTATGGAGATAGATCAGTATATCTCCATACCAGGGGTTTGACGATTCAATAAAAAACATATCCCCCTGGATAGGCGATTCCTCAGGCACAACGTCACCTGACTCAACCGGAAGCTCCGAGATAAGTTCTGCGAAGACCAATGACTTTTTGGACTTGGCTGAAATGAAGTCTAAGTCAAATTCTTGGAGGATAACCATCCATCTACTGATTTTTCCGTCGATAACTCGTCGTGTCAACATGTACTGGAATGGATTCACGACGGCAACGATGGTGGTCTTGCGAAACAGAACATAGTGACGGAACCATTGAACAGCATGAACTGCTGCCAATGCAAGTTTTTCGAGATGGGTATAATTAAGTTCCGGTCCTATGAGGCCTCGGCTCAGGTAATAGATCACGTATTCGGAAAATGAATCATCCTCTTGAACTAAAACCATGCCTATGGTTGACTCTGCGATAGCTAGATATAATAAGAAGTCTTTGTTATAATTCGGTGGCCGTAGTAGAGGTGTGGTAGTAAGGGCATGTTTTAATGTGTTGAAAGAGCGTTGAGAGGCTTCGTCCCAGAAAAAGGGAATATCTTTCTTTAGTAAATGCATAAAGCCCTTGGTGATTTCGGCATAGTTGGCGATGAAGTGTCATAAGAAGTTTTCTTTGCCTTGAAGACTTTGAAGTTGTAAGATTGTGCGTGGGGGGGGCAACTGGACTATTGCCTCCACCTTAAGAGAATCGACCATGATCCCTGTTGTTGAAATGATGAAACCTAACAAACATCCTGACGTGACGCAAAAGTTGCACTTGTTGGGATTCAAGCGAATCCTGAAGTAGCGGCAGCGTTCGAAGATTAGTCGGAGGTGCATAGGATGATCCTTTCGCTTGCGAGAGCGTGATGCTAAATCATCTAGATAGGCCTTGACTATATGTTTGAGGTCATTAAACACAAAGGACATGGCCCGCTGGAAAGTGGCTCCAGCATTCTTGAGGCCAAAAGGCATCTTTCGATAGGCGAGCGTACCCCACGGACAAATGAATGTCATTTTGTGTTGGTCCTCAAGTTTGATTTGAATTTGATTATAGCCTGAAAAACCATCCATGAATGGAAAGGCTTCACAATCGGTGCACTCATCAATGATCTGGTCGATGAATGGGGTTGAATAATTATATTTTGGATATGCCTTATTCAAATCATGGAAATCGGTACATACGTGAATCGTGCCTTGTTTTTTATCGATTGGCACGAGGTTTGACACCCATTGAGTCAAATGAATAGGGTATATGAACCCTACCTTGAGCAATTTCTCAACCTCAGTCTTAATGGCTGATGCTTTCCTAGGATTAACTGGATGAAGTTTTTGTCTAACATGCTTAGCATCATGATACGTTGTGATTTCATGTTCAACTATTTTCATATCGATGCCTGGCATTTCCTCATAAGACCAGGAAAAAACATCGCGGAATTCTTTGAAAAGATCCGTGTAAATTTGAATATCTTCGGGGGAGCAATCCACTCCGACGAAGACATTCTCCACGATGCCAGGGTTCGAGAGATGTTGATAGGTATAGTAGCAGCAATAGTCGCCATATTTCCCTTAGCATAAATTTCCTATGTAGCTAAGAGGTTAATAGGACACGGCTGATCTCCTGTCATGGTGATAGTGAATTCTCCTGCCTCGATTCGGTGTAACTCTAGGAAGAAATATGATCTGTGATGAAGATCTTCCCAAGGTTTGTCGGGACTAGTCATTGCTTCGATTACAGCTTCGTCATAAGTCAAGACCAAGTCTAATGAATCGGTGGTAGCAAGAGAACCCTGAGCCCAGATAGGCTCTAGAAGTGGATCCAAATCTTGTGCGGGAGTCGGATTAGGAGTAGCTGAAGCTTGCTGGACTAAAGAGTACGCTACTTCAGTGGCTGACAAGAGCATGGACATGTCAGTGTGCCTCGTCTCATCTATCGTGGCTAATGGGGAAGGAAGAATCCACGGATCCTGAAAGTAATTCGTGCGGAATGACGAGACGTGAAAAATCTCAGCCTTGTGGTGAGTCGATATAAACTTGACATTGCCATGAGGAGGTGGGTAATCAAAAGTACCCATCAAAGATAGTCACAAACCAACTCCTACGTTAACGACACCGGCTTGAGGATTATCAATCATGGGAACCGTGGAGGCCCCCAAGGCTGGGTCAGGTCGAGAGAAGGACAATTGATCAATGGTCACTATCCGACCCTCATGTGGAAACAACAAGACTCAGAAAACTGTAGCAATCACAGCTTGCATAGCATAAGTCCAACTACGACCTAACAAGAGATTATAGTCAAGGGGGGCATCGAATACCTCTACTTCAATGCACACGGTCTTCCCTCCTAACTGCATAGGGAAAGAAGGAATGATGCCATGTGGTCGGAATGAATGACTGTCGAACGCAGTAAGGAGAGTAGGTGATGGAGACAACTCGGGCTGACCAATGGATTTCTAGCATGCTAACGACATAACGCAAGTTGAAGCACCCTCATCGACCACCGTGCGGAAGATATTCAGTGTAAAATTTTTCGTGGGATGAGCCACTACTATCTGAAACACGACGTGGTAAGGCAGACGAGGTTTCAAGTCAGTCGTATCTAACATGATGGTACCCGGGTTACAAGTCTCAGTAGAGCCTAAAGTAGTCAGCAAGGCAACTTTGGAGGACCTCTAAAGCTGACATGGCACAAGGGGTTTGGGATAAATCTTCCACCACAGAGTAATTTTGGGTGGCCCTTGCGTTTGGATTGTGAGAAGCTTTCTTAAATGCACCCTTTGGAATGCGTGTCATCATTTCTCCCAACGTCCTCTTAATCTGTAGAGGAAGAGATGGGATCTCGGCTTCTTTACCCTTTTCAGAGGCTCTTGGTTTACTATAGTCATGCGCTCTAGTCATTATTAAAGCATCACCCCTAACCATATATACATTTGCGGATGAGGAGTTGTTTGGAGGAGGGCAGGTTTCTTGGCTGCCCCCTTCGGCACTTGTAGAGGCTTGAGTTAAATTTTGCCCATGCTGAAAGGGATTAGTCAACACGGCTTGTTGTTGCTGTGTGACAAACTTCTGGGCCTCTGCAAGTCGAGGACATAGATGGGTCGGGTGGTCTTCCGCACACAAGTTGCATGGATACCTCGCCTTCCGTTTTTCCGTAGTGCCCTTGCCAGCATTATCAGTGGGTTTTTTATCCCCCTTACCCTTCTTGCATTGTTTTTTCTTCCCTTCAGGATGCTGGGTGGCATTTGGGTTAGTCGTCTGTACGGAGTGTACTTTATACATTTGGGTAGGAGGAGCAACCAAAGAAGTAGTCTAGCTGGCCGCTGAGTGTTGTATAGATAACTGTTGCAATTGTTTTGACAATTTCTCAGAGGGCTTGGTTTGTGTCGAACCAACAATACCATCGGCATGTGGTCCAACTCTCTGTCTAGTTTTATCCAGTATTGATCGTGGAGCATCCGGCAGGATGTTGTATAATAAACCAGACTGAGAATAGATAAGCTCAAACTGTTGAGCCCTCATGATGGCATCTTCTTCGGAGAAAACCCCAGAAGTTGCGACGTCTTTGGATAATTGTGGGACTAAAGACTTAAGGAACCACTCCTGCAGGAATGCTAGTGGAACTGGTACTTTGATTAGACTCTTTCGGCATCTCCATTCTCAGATATGATCAGAGATATGGTCTACTGTCGTCTGTTTGAAATTGGCTAGCAACTTTGTGCCGGCATCGTATCTCATAGGTAACTGGAAATGGTTAAGGAAGGCCATCGCCAGTTCACCAAAAGAAGAATATTGTGAACGATCAAGCTCTATGTACCATTTCGCGACACTCCCAATAAGAGTGTGTTGAAACAATCGCAACTGGACGGAGTCATCTTTCAGTGAGTTAGATGAACACCAAAGGTGGAAAGTAGTCACGTGATCACCTGGATCTTCGTTAGGCTTGGCCTCAAACTTTGGAATGTTCGAAGGCAACTTCGTTGGCATAGGAGGCCAATGCAGATCATGACAGATAGGATCATTTAACAACCGTGTCAAATCTGGCAAGTGTAACATTGCCAAGAATGGTAGTTTAGGTTGTTGCTGATAGCCTGGGAAAAAGGGTCCTGGGGTTTGACTGGCACCAAGTTGCCAGGAAAAAATTAGTTGCTGGCCCAAATTCTGGTAGAAACCATGGCCCTGACCAGTGGAAGGGTTTTGGATCTGTGGAGACATCATTGGTTGATTCCCCATAAAGGACATAGGATGTTGGGCATTCATCGTGTTTGACAGACTTTGGGAAGGATTACCCCATGCTGGTCCTGATGGGAGAGGCATATAAGTCTGTCCGGGGTTCCATTGACTGTGAAAAGAATTACCCCAGAACGACATTCCAGAGGAAGGAATAGATCCTTGTCCTAAGTTCCAAGGTCCTAGTATATGTGCCCCTGGTGCAGGAATAGTACCCTGCGCCGGAGTAGGCTGTCCAAAAATGGGTGTGCCCCCAGATGGGAAAGCAGTGGATGCGAAAGTGTTGTTACCAAACGTCCTGTTCCAAACAAATGGTGACGAACCTACCGGTAGATTTTGCACAGGTGTTCCTTGACTCCTGGCTCCAAATGAACTCGTGTGTGCAGGCTGCCCGGTGGACTGCTGATGCAGACCACCAAGCAAAGGGGATGAAGGAGAGATATGAACTCCAGCGTAAGGAAAAGCATTGAAAGGGACAGGAATGCCCCCAAGTTGACCTTGCAGAGGAGCGTTAGAGCTCCCTACCCCCAGACCCAAAGTCTGTAAAGTGGAGTAAGTGAGTGCAGGACTTGTACCTGAACTAGGCATACCGTATGAGAACGGAGGGCCTGCTGCACTAGGTGTGAAGGGGGGTGTGGTCGCTGCGATAGATGGGGATGGTCCACTATGCGACATAGTTGTGGCCGATACCGTAGTGGCTCGGACCGACGACGGCAAGTTAGGAGATGCTTCTCCTGTGGTGACAACGGTGGTGGGAATGGAAGAATTCCCAGAGGAAGTAACAGCGTTTGTTTCCATAGCTGTGTGAGGCACTGACAGGCATTCATAAAATTGAATTGGCACAATAACTTACAGCCAAGTATCAATGGTTGGGGTTTCAACCAACACAAGATTGGTGGTAGATTCCTCTGGGAGTTGTTCGGGCTCAATGGTTTGAAACCCGGTTGCTTCGAAAGACCCTTGTTGGTCTAGCTTTCGCCTCAATGGTGGCGGGGGTGGCTCCAATATAACTAGCAGCAGGCCCAGAAGCCTTCGTGACCGGCAGAGCTCTAAATCTTCCACTATGTGAGAAGATTCAAGACACGCTAAGGTATTCTACACGTACAAATAGTAACACACTCTAAAAAGAAGCCCCTATGAGATAAGACAAGCAATCACTAACTATTTTGAAGAACAGTTACAACAACCAACACTAGAGCAACTTACCGGTGCAAGTGCAACTCGAATACGGAAGCACCCTCTGGGTATACTTTGCAAAGCGTGGCCCGATGTCTGTCCTAGGTACCACAATATCCCCTCGTAGTCACCTGTGTATGTCCCTAGAAAATATTGGCAACTAGTTTGCCAGCACGCGAATAGTCACTAGGCGGGTACAGTCGATAGTCGGGTAGACCACAATGAGCAAGGTATCAAGCCCGAAACCTGTCAAGGGTATCGAGAGAAAATGGTCCGAAAGACAACTGAGGACCTTGAATGGATTCGAGACCCACGAAGCCCCGTGGCAAATGAAAACGACGGAATCCATCAGCAAATCCTCGATATGTGTTCTCCACTACGTTCGGTCCAGCTTTGGAGGGGTTATCTCCGCTACCTTTCCTTACGCGACCTCGTGTTTATCCCTTGTGTTAGAGGGGGGTCCCAGATAACTTCCACGTAACTAGACTTCTACACTCCCTATCATAGACTCCAATGTTTGGTTTGAGTGGCCTTGGAGAGTTTACTCTCCAACCTATTCCAAGGCCCTAGTCCTAAGCTAGTATGTGAACCCTACAAGAAAAAAGTCTAATAGTTTTTTAATTAGCGTTGCTTTTAATGGGATTTTTTACGTCACAAGGTATGAAGGTGAAACTGATGATGTGTAAAGACTCAAAGCAAAATGAACAAGAAATGCTTGGAAACAAAAACTTTTACAAAAAATGCAAAAAACCAGCCACTTTTCAACAAGAAAGACTTATTTTTCTTTTCAACTTTTCTAAGATTTCATGCAGCAAACATAAAGGAATTTCGCTCAATCTGCAAGATACTTATGCTCTAAATGCACTGCAAAAACTTATGAAAAAAGACTTCTTCATAGCTATTGATGCAGCAACACAATCTTCAAACAAAGAAGCAAATGAAAAAAGATAATTTTTTTTTTTTTTTTATTTCAGTGCTAAATGAAGCAACAAAGGGAAAATGCCCACAAGCACAAAACCAAGAAAACAAAATAAAATTCTGGCTTAAAGTGCAGATCACAAAGAACCAGAGCAAAGACGCACAATGGCAATCAAGAAAGCACCGAATCTTACGCTTGTCTAAAAACCATAAAACAAAATCTTTTTCTTTTTTATCTTTTCTATCAACAATCAACTAATAAAACATAGGCTAAGGGTACGAGGCCCTAACCTACTGGATGTGCAATCCTAGACTAAATCCCCTGAGAGGAACACTTCTCACCACAGGAAGGGATGACTGCCCCACCTTCATTGAAAATCCACCACTCAAGCCCGCTACTGTCACTGAAACAGCATGTAGGCAAACGCGTGCTGAGCTATAACAGAGTGTGGGTACCCATGGGCAACACTTACACAGGCCGTGTGTATGAATAAACTCGAAGAGAAAATTAAACACAGGCAGCCCAGACCTGGAAGAGGCCTCTGGTATTGACAACCAGGTTCTCCTAGAGGCTTGGATGCTTCTTCTTCAACAGAAAAGAAAAAATAATTGCAAAAAGAAAACAAACGCAATAAAGCAAACTGAGACAAGACAGTGAACCAGCAAGACCCAGACAGGATCCAGAAAGCCCCCTGAGAATGTAAAATTCTGACAGGGAAGAGGAGACTACCTCTTAAGCTCTCTGAGTCCTACACACTACTGAAACCTCTACAACAAGCGTTCAAACACAAACTATAGAAGGTTAGGGCACGAGTTACACGCGTGCAGGCCTTCTGCAGGCCACGTGTACCTCTGTGTGTCCCGATAATAAATGTCAAGAACCAGTCAAGGAAAAACTGGTATTAAGAACTAGGTTCCCTGCTAGCTCTGACCTAATAGAAAAAAGACAAACAAAGAAACAGAAAATCCAATCCTTTAAACTACCCAAAAAACCACAACTAAATCCGAAAACCCTAAGAGTATCTTCCCCAGTGGAGTCGCCAATTTCTGTTGTTGGGAAATAATACCCTACGGACTAACAAGCTAGGGCTAAACTTGCATGCAGATAATGACCCTAAAGAAATCACTTTTAACCTATCACCCCAAAACTCAAAACCCTTTTTCACATACAAACATGGAAAGGACCTACTAACCTTTTTACTGATGTTTGGTGTCGATCCTCTGTTGCGCTTTGTCTGCTTGCTTGCGCAGCTCCTTCCAAAAACAATCCTGCAATCAAGACAAAACACTACGCATACATGCTATTTTTCTACTTGAGGGTTAGAGATTAAGCATAAACCAAATAAATCATGTATAAATCATGCATTGGGACAGGAAAAGTATTCTTTTATTAATCTCAAGATGAATCAACTTACAATAATGATAGAGATCGGCCACCGCTCCTTGATCTTGATCCTGGGCTCCTCCTCTTCTTTGTCCTCCAACTGCTTTTCTTGAATTCTCCTTAAGCTTGAGGAAAGGCTAAAGGGTTGGGATGAATGGATTTGGCAATTGGGCAAAGTTTCTTTGCTATGATTTTCCTCCTCCAAATAGTACCCCTACCCCTTCTTTTATAGGCTAGAAGGAGCTAGGGTTTTGGATGAACTCTCGGCCATGCATGGCCAAGAGTTCCAGTTAACTGACCCAAAGCTTTTTGTCCCATCAATGACTTTCTTATTTTTGTGCTTTGTTAGGTAAACGCGGGCTATAGTAGGCCAGCCAGCGTTCCAACGCGTGTAGTAGTAGGCCTGCCAGCGTTCCAACACGCTCAGTAGTGGGTTAGGGCGCGAGTTACTTAATTTAAGAGGATTTTTAAGAGTTTATTCAGCATGGCTTTGGCAAGGAAGGGATATGAGTTGGCCTGATGCCAGGTAAGCATGTGTGGTTCAATTTAGGGTTATAACAAAGCTCTTCTTCAAATTGCATACCAAATTTTCCTTCCCTTTGACCTCATACCCCTATGGCTGTTGCATATAAATATGTTCCTCCAAATCCCCATGGAGAAAAGTTGTTTTTACATCTAATTATTCAGGATGCAAATATTCTACTACCACAAGACTTAAAATAGTCCTAATCTAAGTCATTTTAACAACAGGAGAAAATATTTCATCGAAACCTATACCTTTCTTTTGTGCAAACCCCTTTACAAAAAGTCTGGCCTTGTACCATTTTTTTCCTCCATATTCTTCCTTCAACTTGTAAACCCATTTATTTTGCAATGCTCTTTTTCCTATAGGAAAATGAACCAAGTCCCAAGTCTGGTTATTTATGAAGAGGTCCATTTCCTCTTTCATGCCTTGCTCCCACTTCTTTTTAGTGTCTACTTGCATTGCCTCTTCATAAATTTATGGTTCACCAAAATCACTCAACAATAAATAATGCAATGAAGGAGAGTATCATTCAGGGAATTTAGTTAACCTAGTAGCTATTCTAGCAACACTTGCAAGAGTTTGAGGTGTCTACTACTCCTATTGTTGTACATTTTGATTTTCTGGTACCTTTGGAATTTCATTTTCTTTGATTTCATCAAGCACTTTGTATTATGTGTTTTCCTTTTTCTATTTCTTTCCCTGCAAATGATCTTTGTATAGGACCTTTTCATTGAATACCACATCTCTACTCCTAATGATTTTATGATTTTCATAATCCCATAAGCGATAACCAAAATCGTTAACATCGTGTCCAATAAAGGTACACTTCTTGTATTTTTCCTCAAGCGTTGTTCTATTTTCTTTATCAATATGGAAAAATTCTTCATAATCAAAAGTCTTCAGAAATGAGTAGTTTAAATTTTTACCTATCCATGCCTCCTTTAGAATGCCACCATCCAAGGATATTAAAGGCCCTTTTTTTATTAAGTAAAAAAAATTATCTACAACATCTAACCAGAATTGTAAGGGAAATCATGCATGCAATCTCATACTACTTGCATGTTCCATGATTTTCTTGTTCATCCTTTCCGACACACCATTTTCTTGTGGTGCTCTTGGAACTTCCTTCTCTCTACAAATCCCATGGTAGAATAGTAATCATCAAACTCCTTGCTGCAATATTCACCTCCATTGTCTGATAAGAGACACTTCACCCTTTTTCCTGACTCATTCTCAACCAAATCTTTCCATTTCTTGAAAGTGTCAAAATCATTAGGTTATTTTCGAACACAATAAACCCAAGTTTTACTAGTTGCATCATAAAAAAAAGTAACATAATAATGAGATCAACCAAGAGATGATACTTGAGTTGGTCCCCATACATCTGTATGCACAAGCTCTAATGTTTCACTCTTCTTTTCCTTTCTGAATCTGATAAATATGACTCTCTTATGTTTTCCATAAACAAAGTTCTCACATAAATCCAAATCAACTTGTTTAAGATATGGTAACATATTTCATTTGTGAAGTATCTGCATCCCCTTCTCACTCAAGTGTCCAAGCCTATGATGCCACAATGTTGTATCCACTCCTGTAGAAGCTAAAGAGATAGAAGAGTCAACATTACCAGTACATAAATACAATGTACCTACCTTCTCTCCTTTTTCCATTACTATTGATCCTTTAGTGATGTTCCATGCCTTATCTGTAAATGTAGATATACATCCTTCACTTTGCAACTTCCCTGTTGAAATTAGATTTCTTCTCAGATCTAGTATATATCTCACCTCTTTTAGTAACCATTGGTTTCCATTCTTTTTATTTATATGTACCTTACCCATTCCAACAATTTTACATGGTTCATCATCCCCCAAATAAAACTATCCATAATCACCTTGAACATAATCTTGAAAATATTTCCTATGGTGTGTGGCATGAAACGAAGCCCCTGAATCCACTCTCTAAGATTCAATAATATTATATAAAGAAATAATTAAAGCATATTGTAACACATCCCCTATTACATTTTCTTATTGATTTTTCTCCTATTGTCCATCTCTTTATTTCTTTGGAGCTCTGTAGTCTTTCTTCCCACAATTCTAACATTCTATCTTTCCTAGTATAAATTTGGATGTACCCTTCCTATAATTCTCGCAGTTCTGTGAGCTCTTTCCTATTTCATTTTTCCTTCCCCTATTTTCCACGATCAACACATTACCTAATGTCTCACCTATGATTTTCCATCGCATTTTCTCACCAAGGATAACACCAACAACATCATCAAATTTCAGAGTGTTTGAACCAAAGACAGAGTTACTTACAACCATGACCAAGCCATTCCATATTTCTAGCAATGGGCACAATATTATAAGATCCCTAACCTCATCATCAAAGTCCACTACTAGATAACTTAGTTGATTATTAACTGTATTAAATTCATTTAAATGGTTGGTAAGAGACCCACCTTCTGACATCTTCATATTAAACAATCACTTCAATTGAAATACCTTATTGGAGGCAGAAGGTTTTTCATATTTTGTAGCCAATGCATTCACAAGATCCTTCATTGTCATTTCTTTTGAAATATTGAAAGCCACTGACACTGTGAGGCACAGTCGTATTGTTCCCAGTTCCTTTCTGTCAGTAACCTCCCATTCTTCGTCCTTCATACTTGTCGACTTATTTTCTTTTCTTCCCAACAATACGAAAAGATCCTTTTGATATAGGTAGTCTTCCATTTGCATCTTCCATAATTTGTAGTTTTGGATGTTAAATTTCTATACCTTAAACTTTCCATCTTCCGCCATTGCTCTCACTTGAACCAGGAACCCTCTTTTCTTACAAGTTACATTTTCCTCTTACACCAGTTGTTAGAAAAATGGGATCACGGAGAAATAAAATAAAACAGATGTGGAAATAAAACATAGAAAATACACAACATAATAGAGACATAGATATAATTGGTTCACCCGATGTGGGCTACGTCCACCAAAGAAATTTTCAGTCCTTCCTTTATTATTATCTAACAAATGAAGGGATACAACCTACAACACTCTCGCTCTAAATTCCTCGTCTTTCTTTCACAATATACTCTCTCATAATACAATATTCTCTCTCTCACACATAGCCAAAATAAAATTTCATGCAAGTCACCCTCGAGGCAACCCGCTCTCACCAGGACCTTCTTCGTCTCAGGCCCGAAGAGTCAAAGAACTCTTCCAACTCCTCTCGGGAGTTTTCACTATCCACAGTAACTCCTGTTGCGATCTCCCTTCACTTATCTGGAAATCGGGTTTCGCGAAATCGCGAAACTCGTGAGCACGGTTCTTGTGTCAACCAAAATTTTGAACCCCGAACCCCGATGGGTCAACAGTCAACGCTTCCGTTCCTGTCAGGGTTTTCCCTATCGGGAAATCGACGAATGTGATATCGCGATCCACTCGCTCCTCAAATCTCTGAACCACAAACTCCGATGACACCTGTCCTCGGTCTGACGCTTGAACCCCACACGCCTACAGCAATCGGGAATTCACTGATTGGGAATTCACGATTCCCGTGACACCGTTTCATAGGACCTCCCAAGTCCCGAACCCCGATACGTGATGCCACCTGTACTCCATTAAACCTCGTGGTCCCACACTGCCACGTCCCCGTCGGGATCTCACGGATCACGAATCCACGATGCAAGTGTTCCTTGATGTCGAAAACAACGAACTCCGATGCCACCTGTCAATGCCTCAAGGTGTGGCTTAACGCCCTGACACCTATCTCCCACTCGCGCTATTGGGAAATTGCGATTCGGGAATTCACGATTCCTGATGCACAAGGTCACAAACCTTGTCAAACCCCGAACGCCGAACCCCGATTCTTAGGGATCCTTCGATGCATGTCCCACCAAATCAATGGTTTTGATTAATTTGGGGAATCGCAAATCGTGATTTCGAAGGATATGAAACTCTTACCTCGTCAAACGCTGAAGGCCGAACCCCGATGGGCTTTGGTCCTTCCCTCTTGCACCTAAGGATTAGATCCCGCGTAGATTATCCACGATCTGACAGTCAGCGGGATCTCGCTAATCTCACCTACGAATTCCAACCATTGATTCTTCGCCTTTTGAGAATCCTTTCGTTCCAAAGCTCTACCCTGTTTGGAACTTCTCCTGGGTCTGTTTCCCCAGTATTCACGATGGAACTATCCCTCCTGAGCTTAATTCCTCTGAATCCTTCAGATATTTTGCCCACGCTTTCTTACTCGACCTTCAACAACTCTCTAAGTGTTGAATTCTTTACATCCTGTGCCCTTACAACCACAGTAATCACGGTCTTCCTGTGCCCAGACTAACTGTTGAGACTTCGATTTCAGCCTGCACTTCTTCTGCACGACTCTACCAGTCCAAACTAACTTCTTGGTGAATGAGCATAAGGGTTTAACTACCCAGCCTCATCAACACACTCTATGCAGATGAATTCAACTGCACTCTTTGCAGGAATCTCCTGGCTCAGACAGAGAAACAATTAAAACTCATTCCCTTCTCTCTCTCTCAGACTTCAGTCAAAATCCCTGAAATCACATGTACAACATATTCAAAGCAATAGCATGACCAGAAAGAAAATATTCATGAGCACATAAACATCATACACAAAGAAACAACACCAGCCATGAGATTGAATCAAAGACTCTCTTCTATTAATTCAAAAACATCTGTACATGGGTGTTCTTCACAATTCTCTCTGTTGCTCTCTCTTCTGAATGCTGATCCTGAATTATCCTGAATTATTTTACAATGTACAAGCGAGGGTGTCTATATCCGTTTTCCCTCTTAGACTCTGAAACTTTCTAATCTAGACTTAACTTCTATCTACCTGCATCAAATCTAATAAATGCCTCCTATATATTTCAAACAAGAGTGTATGGCTCGAGGTCTGATACAATACAACAGGTGCTCCTTCATAAATGCTTCATTGAAGGCTATGATGCTTCATCTCAAATGAAAATTCAAAACAAAAGAATTTCAAGCTTATATGTCATGTGTTTAAAAACACATGCGCTGGCTCCACGCTTGCTGAGCTGGCGATGCTCCTGCATCAAAATTCCTGATAAAAGAGGGTTTCCTTCTAGGGAAAAAAAAAACCCTAACATAACTTCTACCATCATATCTGTGAATTTATAATGAACATTCCATATTGACTATGAAATTACAATGTTTTACAAGGAAAGTTTCCCAAAAATTTCTCTTTGGCGGTGCTACCCCCAAAACCCTGCTTGGGGGGGATCTATTAATTCCCCCCCCCCCCTCCCTTTCTCCAAATGTGGGGGGGAAATCCCTCTCACATCCCCCCCATTAGGAAATGGAGTTCAAATGTGGATAAAAGAAGACCTCTAAATCAGGAAGATGATTAGGCTCCAAAACCAAGATGTAGAAATCTTGGTTGATTTGAGAGAGAGAGTAGCCATTGGATAAAAGGGTTTTTGTTCTGTGGGCCTTTTCCTTTGCGAGGAATTGAGGGGAAAATGGATTTTTGGGTTGGATGATGGTGGGAGATGGAATTAAGGTATCTATCAGTGTG
>ML800069.1:77679-89888 GCA_009831015.1 Picea engelmannii
ATATATGAAAACATGTTGATTTTCTAACATTTAATCACAAATTCCTTTTAAATACTAAAATGAATAAAGTGGAGAACAATAAGGTGAAACCCAAGTATATTTATGGAAATGATATCGTGAAAGGTTAATGGGGCGATGAAATGCGAAGAAGGATGAAGGGAAATGTGGATGAGAATAGGACATTTCTGAGCCCCAACAATAGTCATGGCATTGATGTCAACATCTTTGAACTTCTCCATAGCTGCAACGTTCTGCGGTTCCTTCTCTTCTCCTTCTTCAAACTTTGGCTTCACGATCTTTCCTTTCACGATATCCAACACTTTATTCTTGGCAAGGATGAGGTCAATCCTTGTCTTCCACACTCTAAAGTTAGAGGCTCCATCTAACTTGTTCTCAGACTTCATAGAGTTAGTCATGGCTTGCTTGACTTGGTCAAACCCTAGATTTGACCAGAAATTCAAACTTCACGTCTTGGCTTGCTGAGAGTATCAGGAGATGCACTAGGATAGAGAGCACTGATCTATTCATAGATTAGGTCAATCCATTCACTTAAGGTGCCTCAACAAGAGGTTTAGGGTTTCTGCAACTACTCCTGCTAGTAACCCTAGAGACAGTGTCTTGGTAGATGCTTCTACTAGTAACCCTAGTGGCAGTTCCTCAGCGAGCTTAATATCCTAGCGACTATGTTTCCTTCCAGCATTTAGACTGAATGAAGGAGGTGTGGGCCCATAACCTGTTAGAATATAGAAGATTGTGTGCTCGTTTTACCATTGAAAATACCCTCGTCACCCAACCATAGGACTAAGCCACCCTTCGAGCACCTTAACCTTGACTGAGAATTACTCCGAAAGCAAACCCTAGGCTAGATAGCTAAACAAGGTGTAGCGCATCTTCCTCCAAGGATAGCACACCAACAATAGCTGATCAGATAGTCCAAACCCTAGCCAAGAGATAGTCCAAGCCAACACTGAAACTACTAGCTACAGCAGCTGCACCTATAGCTCTCCTCCACGTGTACGCACCAAACTAGGAATTATAGTGCACATCAGTTGATGTTTGCAATTCTGAGATGTGTCAAATGAGAACTGATGTCCTATATTTATAGTGGTTCTGCCAGATTTGTTGGGGCCGACTTCTCCTTCTGGATATGTGTCTGTTTAGTATGTTGTTATTATTTCTGGCTAACTTCTTCTCTTGGAGGCTAATAACCTAATATAAATTATCTTCTTGAGCCAACAAGACTTCTAGGGTTATTAGCCAACTCATCAGGGTTTTCTCTTGCTTTCCGGAGTCTTCTATTCTTGTCAGGTTCACACGTGGAGGTAAATACCTCCCGTAGCTACCATAATATTAACAATTGGATGCACTTGTTTATGGTACAGGTTGATTACAGGTTGGTACATGGTTGGATGCACTTGTTTATGGTACAAGTTGATTACAGGTTGGTGCATGGTTGATGCACTTGTTTATGGAACAGGTTGATTACAGGTTGTTGCATGGTTGATGCACTTGTTTATGATATAGGTTGATTACAGGTTGGTGCATGGTTGATGCACTTGTTTATGGTACAGGTTGATTACAGGTTGTTGCATGGTTGATGCACTTGTTTATGGTATAGGTTGATTACAGGTTGAGGTACAGGTTGATGCATGGTTCATATTTATTGGTACAGGTTTACAATGGTATATCTCACAGTGATAGTGTGACAGTGGTTCCATCATTCTACTTCTACTTCAGGGTGGTAGGTCGGGGCAAGGACAGGTGGTTGTAGCCACCTTTCGGTTGTAGCCAGAGAACATAGGGGGTTGTAGCCTCCTTCTGATTATATCCAAAGAATTGGGGAGTTGGAGCTTACCTCAGGTTGTAGCCTGAGAAACTAGGGGGTTGGAGCCTCCTTCCAGTTGCAGCTGGAAAACAAAGGAAGTTGGTGCTTCCAATGAATGTAATTCTTCAAGACATATAACAAAAATCATTCTGTGGTTTTATCCCGATTTGGGTTTCCACGTAAAAGACTGGTGTACTGTGTATGTGTATGATTGTTCATTTGTTCATTGCTTATTTACTCTGCAGTTATTGGATAATAATGCTTCATTGATATAACACTTGGATTATATGGTTAAAAGGGATTAAATTGCTCTATTATTGATTCACCCCCCATCTCAGTGATCCAACAGAGCGCACCATAAATCCCTAGCTACTAGCCCTTTTGAAAACACCTGTGAGGCAGATGCAGTCTCACCCGAAGAAACTATGAGGGGGTTGCATGTCAGAGATGTCTACAACCAAGGGGAATATTAAGTGGATCAATTATCAGAACAATACATCATGCACATATTACTTATCAACTTAGATCTACTCCACACAACTATAGATACGATCTAACACAACCATGCAATAATAGTATATCAATGACAAAGAACATAACATCATTCACACACACGACACAATATATACGTGGTTCACCCTCTCTCTAGGGCTACATCCATAGAACTGTGCTTATAATATATTAAGGTAAAGCATACAGGTCTTATCTGTGCTCTTAGCTAGAAGATCTTCTTTCTTCTTCTCTCTTCCTCTCCCCTTCCTGCATACCCAACAACAAGACTAGATCTCCACACCCAGCTGGAGATCTTACAATACTAGAAGGATCTCACACTCAACACTTCTCTCAACAACAATAGCAACAATAACAACACCAATTATAGCAAAAACACTAACACCAACCCGACCCAGGTCCTCTTGACCTTTATTTATACATTACAATAGCTCACCGACATCCTTAGGCCGAAACCTAGGTGTCAAAACCCTAGATACCAAAACCCTAGGTGTCTAAGACCCTAGGTTAACTTGAACTGTGTTTTCAGAGCTTCGCTAACCTGTCTTTTCTTCCTTCTCATTCGGTGCTCCAAAGTATCCAACGATGGCTTTTTCTGCTTGTTGAGTTGTCCATGATCCTTCTTCCTTGTTGATCTTTCATTCTTGATCTCCTCGTCCAACGACTCATTTCCTTTTACTTCACTCCGTGTTTTCTGCTCTTTTGCTCAGTTCCACTGAGTAATAGTCACTGTGTCTTCCACGTAGTTTGCATTTCACCTTTTCTTCCTTGATCTTCACTTTCTTCCATAACCAAGGGCCAACAGGCCCCCAACACTCACCTATGACTCATCCCGAGGCACTTTAGATCTGAATCTTCTGTTTTACATCAAATTTGGACTGCACAGTGCAACCTTTGATTTCTGCTCTATGCCTCCTCTTCCTCCTTGTGCAGATTGTCTTTTCTGTGTCTGGTACCCAGTTTCAACTACACTTGGTACCTAGACCCTTTTCTTCTTGCTTCTACTGAGAGCTACGAGGTAGCTAGTTGTCATAGTACAACTTCAGCTGACTCCCATCCACCAAACCTTCCTTCCATTCTTCGTTTAATGTGTTCAGCTACGTAGTTCCTCCCTCTATAACATAAACAATCTCATATGGCCCAAGCCAATGCGTTTTGAACTTCAAAGGATGATTCATCAACTTACTATCGTATACCAGTACCAAATCACCTTGTTTAAATGCCTTCTTCTTGATGTGTCTGTCATGATAGGCCTTCTCTTGTTCCTTCTGAACCTGTTGATGGAACCTTGCAATAAGTCTGTCCTCTTCTAGTTCGACCAACTGTGCAAGCCTCTCGCAAATAACACCAGTGTCATCCATGTCTGTAAATGCAACAATTCTTAAGCTTGGCACCAAGTATTCCATTGGGACAACAACTTCAAGTCCATACACAACCTTGAAAGGGGTCTGCATTGTGAGTTTCTTACAGGTGGTTCTATAGGCCCAAAGTACTGTTGGTACTCTTAAATCCCAGTCATCCCTGTTCACACTGCAAATCTTCGTTAGTGTTGTCTCCAAGATCTTGTTGAATGCTTCAACCGTCCCATTTGCTTGAGGATGGTAAGGTGTGCTCTTCTAATGGTGGATTTCAAATTCCTCAGTCAGGGATTCAACGGTCTTATTGATGAAATGTGTCCCTTGATCACTCATAAGGATCTTTAGGCATCCAAACCTGGTTATGATGTCCTCAAATATGAAGCACGTAGCTGTAGTTGCACTGCAGTCCTCAATTGCTCTAGCTTCGACCCATATACTCAAGTATTCTTTCATAGTGATGATGTACCTTGATCCTGTGTACTTTCCTGGTGGGTTTATAGGTCCCACGAAGTCAATGGCCCACTTCTCAAATGCTTGTAAGGTCAGCTGCGGTGCTAAGGGCATGTCATCTCTCTTGGATGGTTTCCCAACTCTTTGGAATACATCGCAGGCTCTGGAATAGTCTTTAGCATCTCTATGTAAGGTAGGCCACCAAAGGCCAACTCTCATAACCTTATACGCAGTCTCTTTCCCTGCGTAATGTCCTGTTGCGATCCCTTCATGAGCTTCTGCGAGGATCAATGGTTGCTATGCATCCATAAAAAACCTATTTAATATCTCATTAGGTCCCATCTTATATCGTTGTCCATCTATAAGTAAAAAGTATGCAAAACGTACAACTAGTTGTTTCTTCTATGGAATTGTATACTCACTATGTGCCATGCCTATTGACAGGAACTGGACTATGTTTGTGAAGTGGTCATCAGTATTTCTAATGGCTAACAGCTGTGCATCCGACAGTGTATCCTCCAAACTGGTCGACTCTTCGCCATGTTCCTATTGGGTATGTGTTATATTCTTTGCATGAGTAGTAGTGTCTGAGTGTATACACCATGCGTGTAGGGGGTTAGAGGGGGGCAGAGCCCCCCATGCAGGGGTCTGGTGGAAGTGCCCCCAGAAATTTTTTTCTGCCTCGGGAAATGTGACACCTACCTCAAGAAACGTGTCATGTATTTAGGTGGTTTTTTCGACACATGGTTTTTGCCAATGGTTTTCTATTTTTGGTTAAGGAATTAGGGTTTTGGACTAATCCAGGTCATTGGGTTAGGGTTTTGGATGCCGCTGGCTCCTATATGTATATTGTATTGTAAACAATGTAACACAATGTATGAATATAATATATGCTGGTTTTCCCGGTTTGGGTTTCCAGGGAAAAAATCTCTGTGTAATGTTTGCATTTTCCATTGTATCTTTTCTATTATTTTCTGAATATCTATTTACAGTAGACATTGTACAAGGTTAGAATTTACAGTTCCAACCTTGACACATGGTCAGGACCTTTGTTCATTTTCCCCATCTTAACCACAATTTCAAAATCATATTCTTGAAATAGCAGAAGCCATCTACATATTCTACCCCCCAACACTGGCTTGTTTACTAGGTACTTAAGCATAGAGTGATCAATAAACATTTTAGAGTGTCCTCCCAACAACACATACACCATGGCTAATCCTTCTCTCTCAGTGGTGGTGTAATTAATCTCAGCTGTGGATAGCTTCCTGCTAGCAAAGGCTAATAGGTGGTCAATGTCTCCTATTCCTGGTTGTGCTAACACAACTCCCAATGCAATGGACGATGCATCAACATGCACATGAAATTTTTTGCTCCAATCTGGGAAGACCAGAATAGACGTAGTAACCATATTTTGTTTTAGTGTGTCAAATCTTTGCTGGCATTATTCTGGCCAACTAAAATGACAGTCCTTGTTCAAAATCTTCTCCATGGGTGTTGTAATCTGGGCATATCCTTTGATGAACTTCCTATAATATCTAGTATGTCCTAGCGCAGTGCGCAATTGTTTGACTAAAGTAGGAGGGGGAAAATCAACTATAATGGAAATTTTAGATGGATCTACTAGAAATCCCTGCTTGCATACAATATGTCCTAACAACACTCCAAATGGTAAGAAGAAGATGCACTTATTCAGATTCAAAGAAATTTGACACTGTCTAGAATTGTCCAACATTAGCCTTAGACATTCAATATGGTTTTTCAACACACTAAAAACAATCCAATCATCAAAATATGCTTCTAGAAATTTATGCAAAAACTCTTTGAATGCTTCGACCACCACCTTGGAAAAGATGGTTGGGGAATTCTTCAATCCAAATGCCATCACTGTATATTGGTAGGATCTCCATTATGTGGCAAACATGGTCTTATGGTGATCCTCCTTGGCAATCCGGATCTGATTGTATCCTGAAAAATCCATCTGTAAAAGAATATACCTCCTGGCCTCCCACGTTATCTAACACTTTGTTAGTGAATGGTGTAGGGAAGGGGTCATGCAAGTAAGCATCATTCAACTTCCTGAGATCTACACAGGTCTTGATCTCACCTGTCTTCTTGTCTTGCACCACCATAGGGATGATCCACTCTGATTCTTCGATAGGTTCTATAATACCTGCTTCCAACATTCTGTCGAGATCAATATTCACTTTCTCTTTATATTTAGGGTTCAATCTGTAGGGTCTCTATTTGATTGGTTTTGCATATGGTTTCAAAGGGATCCTCATATCTCCCATAGGCCCTTTGATACCCTTCATATCAGTGAAATTGGTCGAAAACAAGTCCTGATACTCATGCAACAACTCTGCAATCTTGTCAATGGTAGAAACATCCCAATAATCTCTGACATTGGCAAGCTTCAATGTCTCCTCTGTTCCAATATTGACCTTCTTAATCTTCATCGGTCATCCAATGAATGGTAGCTGAAATTCTGTTCCTTTCACATCTCTCTAACCTTCTATTTCTGTGATGTTCACCTTTCTTGAATCATCGTCTTCATCCACATTGATGTTGTAACAACCTTGTAGTTTCTGGAGAGGTGCAATCCATTCATCCTCTTCTTGTTCCAAGGGAAGGCTAGATGCTTCCTCAAATAATTTTTGTCTCACAATCTGTAGTGCTTGATCTACTAAAGGATATTGAATTTCAAATAAGAAGGTGGTTACAAAATTCTGAGTCACACCTTCCCAATCTGCAGTGACAAGGTGTAGCTCTGCTTGTAGGTACCAATTGATAGGTCTCGTGTCTAGTGTGTTGATGAATTTGTGCACCCATTTATCTTGAGGAATGTTTCTCCAAGCCTCTTCGCAGCTTCGCACATGGTCCTTCGGGAAAATTTGACTTGTGTACCGAACTTCGTTTCCTTATACTTGGGCTGAGAACTGCACTGTCATTAAAATATGACATTGTGTCCAGTCTGTGATAGTTATTTTGTGTGTTCCTCACCATCTTGTTGGTGTGGCTTTCAGGGCCTCATCCATTGCCAACAATCTCTATTGTATTGGTACACTTGCTTCGAAGTCTAATAAGAAGGATTCTAAAGGATTCAAACCATCAAATGTGGGTAAGTTACTTACTATTGTTTTGATCTAGCAAACTTCTCTGGTTAGTCTAGCACATCTCTTTGTAGATACTTCATACATTTTATTCTGCAAGTTCTCCAATGCTTCTTCTGAATCTGATGAAAATGCGCTGTCACTTCGCCAGCTTAGGTTTCCATTGGCCGTAGGATTGATGTAATCCTGCTGTCTGGCTTTTAGTTTGTATATGTTTTCCAGCTCATATGTGTGGTCTTCTTCTCCGATAGGTTTGGTGTTTCACTGACCTTCATCTGGATCTAAAGGCATGATGAACCTAAGGCCATCTCTTTCAAATGTCATACGTCTTTTCTTTAAATCAACCACAATGGAATTATTGAAATCCCAATCAATTCCTAACAATGCAGGGTAAGGACAACTGTCGTCAACTATCTCAATTACCTCAAAATCTGCAAATGTTTTTACTTCGTCGATGTCCACAGGGACATGTTCCAGTCTGCCAAAGGAACTTACAGCTTGCTAATTATCCATCCTAAGCCTAATAGGGGAATAGATCAACTTTGGTTTTCCCATCAGTGCCCAGGTTTGCTTCGTCATGATATTGACCTCTGACCCTAAGTCGAGGACTACATAGTCTATATTATATTCTCCTATTTGAGCATTCAAGTGTAATTATTTATTTGTCCTTCTCCTTTTTGCGATTTGGTGTACTACCCTATTCAGTAAGGGGTTTATCTTTCCTATCTCGTATTGTTTGATTAAATTTTGTAGCTCTTGTACAATGCTTTCATCTTGAATCAAATTAATACAAGTATATAAAAATTCCATGAGCTTGCTTACCTCTTTTCCTTCTTTAGGCGAAGAATATTGATCGAATGCCAGAGGCACTCCATATTCTCTTACTTCCGGTCATGTCTTTGAGGAAGAACCTTGATATTCTTTGAATTGTTTTCTTGCCTCCTCAAATACTTGTATTTCTTTCTTTACATCAAACGTTAGGGTCTTCTTTGCAACATTCCTGACTCCTGAGTCTTTTGTAGTCTTCCCTTGGGCCAGTCTGTCTTCTCCTATAACAATGCCTCCTCTAGTTATAAAAATTACTCTAGGGTATTCTACACGAAGTTCAACATATATTAGTTTCACTTGTGGGTTTTGCTAAGGTCCTTGTCTTTCCTGAAGCTTATCTAGAAGCACAGGACAATCTTCTATAACATGTTCAAATGAACTACAGTAGCTGCAAGTAGTGCAAGGGTTCTGACAGTCCTTTTCTAAGTGTCCTGGTTGCATGCAGTTGTAACAGATGATTTGTCCTTAGCCTCGACCCATATGTCATCCTTGTCCTTGTCCTCTGAATCCATTGCGAGGATTGAAGTTTCCTCTTCCCGGGGAGTTATACTGCGTAGTGTTTCCTTCTTGTTGTGCTTCGCCTTGAATCTTGTATATATCTCTTGACCTTTCGTGCATGAGATCATAAGCCCTACAATCCCTATCATCATGCCCTACTGACTTGCAGAACGTGAAATACAAATTTGTGGGTGTCTGAACATATTTTTGCATGTAATAACACTCACCAGGGCGATGTCTGTTTCTGCATACTTCGCACCAGGGTAGGGTGACCTGCTTCAAAGGACTCAGAGCTCTAGAGGCCAAGTATTCATGAAATAGGGGACAATGATCCTTGTCATGGCCTTCTGATTTGCATCCAACACACCATATGTCTTCTCTTTTGTATTTTCCTTTGTCTTTCTTCATATCTTCGACATGTAGAGACAAACTAGTTAGCTGACTCAAGATTTGACTCATACCTGAGTTGGATTCTCCCATAGGGGCTGATTCAAGCTTCATGGCGATATCCAATGCCTCATCCTACGAAGAAATCTTCTATTGCATCAAAGGAACTCTGATGTGTGGTAAAAAGGTAGCAATGAACCATTCCTTGTTCTGCTCATCTAGGATCTGAAAAGTCAATCGGTCTGTTAAGGTCTTGAATCTCTGATCAAACTCCCAAACTGGTTCGACTACCTTTTGCTTTATCTCCTTTAGTTCTATAATACATTGGGACTCTGACTTAGGTTTCTTAAAATCTGCAATCAGTGCATTCTTGATCTCATTCAGTGGCTTAGGCTGTGCAATTCCTTGGACAAGCTTCATGTACCAGCTCAGTGCCTGATCCCTCAGAGTTGTACTAAACTGAGTTCTTTTAACAGCTTTGTCAGTGACATTCTTAATATTCCATACGGATTCACATAGGAACCAATGTTGGTCAGGGTCTTTAGATCCATCTCCCCTAAATATAGGGAGCATCATCTCATCTGGCATAGATCTTCCTAGGTTTCCTGACTGAGTATGTGGTGGACTACTAGTGACAATGCTCTTAATGCTCTGGTGACTTTGATTACTTTGATTGCTTAATGTTGTTGAAACAACAGGAGGAATAATAGTACTTACTTCAATGGTATGCACAATTCCTGAGGTTTCTGGCTCGTCTCGACAAAGTTCTTCAGCTTCCTCTTCCCCTGCCTTGGTGGGTTTCGAATGTTTTTTGTCTGTCAGATCTGCCTCTTCTCCACTGTAGAAATCCTCGTCCCCGTAGTTCTTCTTAAACAGGTTTTCAATATGGACTTCTCTAAACACCCTCCCACTACGCGTATGTCCATCTTTTTTGTCGCTATCACTGTCTGAATTCTTGAACATTAGCCTCTTTAAATCCGATCGATCTACTGTATCTTCAAGATGTTCCTCTCGTGCAATAACATCTTGATTTTTAACTTCAGAAAATGTAAAAATTCCCCTCTGGGTCCCTTGAAGAAATATCTCTCAGCTTGGCTATATGACTCTACTCTGTCAACAACAAACTCGGTGATGTACCCTCCAATGGTGCTATCGAACCAGTGGTCTACTTCTCTCGACATGACGTTGTCAACTCTCTTGACCTTCTTGATCAGCGACGACGTCCAAACCATAGGAGGTCTAGATTTGACTTCAAACTAGGTATATGCTAACCTAGCTAACCACTCATATATCTCTTGATGGATTCCTCCAAAGAATATCTCATGTATATCGGTAAATATATATCTTCCTAACCAATCCTCTGTACTCAGATTAGGGTTTTTTTTTCTGGGCTTCAGTGAAGTCCTTTTCTTGATCCTCTATCCACTTTTGAATCTCTATATTTGATGGGAACCCCCTTGAAATTCCCTCAAAAAGACTCAGGTCCTGACAACAAAATCATTTGTTGGCACAGGGATAGACCCAGGGTTTGGCTCCTAGAGCGCACCAACAAGCCCTAGCTACTGCCCCTTTCGACAACACCTGCGAGGCAGATGCAGTCTCACCTGAAGAATCTATGAGGGGGCTGCAGGACATAGATGTCTACAACCAAGGGGAATATCAAGTGGATCGATTATCATAACAATACAACATGCACATATCACTTATCAACTTATATCTACTCCGCACAACTATAGATCCGATCTAACACAGCCATGCAATAACAGTATATCAATGACAAAGAACAGAGCATCATTCACACACACGACACAAGATATATGTGGTTCACCCTCTCTCTAGGGCTACGTCCACAGAACTATGCTTATAATATGTTAAGGTAAAGCATACATTTCTCATCTGCACTGTTAGCTAGCAGATATTCTTTCTTCTTCTCTCTTCCTCTCCCCTTCCTGTGCACCCAGTTGCAACACTAGATCTTTGCACCTAGCTGGAGATCTTACAATACTAGAAGGCTCTCACACTCAACACTTCTTTCAACAACAATAGCAACAATAACAACAACACTAACACCAACCTGGCCCAGGTCCTCTTGACCTTTATTTATACATTACAATAGCTCACCAACATCCTTAAGCCAAAACCTAGGTATCAAAACCCTAGATACAAAAACCCTAGGTGTCTAAAACCCTAGGTCAACTTGACCCGTGTTTTTAGGGCTTCACCAACCTGTCTTTCCTTCCTTCTTGCATGGTGCTCCAAAGCATCCAACGGTGGATTTTTCCACTTGCTGAGTTGTCCACTATCCTTCTTCCTTGTTGATCTGTCATTCTCGATCTCCTCATCCAACGACTCTCTATATTTTACTTCACTTCATCTTTTCTTCTCTTTTGCTCAGTTCGACCCAGTAAAAGTCACTATGTCTTCCGCACAGTTCGCATTTCACCTTTTCTTCCTTGATCTTTGCTTTCTTCCATAACCAAGGGCTAACAACCAAGAAAAGGATTTTGGTATCGGTTTGTGAAATGTCTTATTGGTGGAACAACTCTTCTAAATTCATTCTTTTGGGTAGAATCAGATTTTTGTTGGTCATCATTTTCTTTCCTGCTACTGCTTTCATTTTTTATGGATCCTTTGAGAATATTGGCATAGATTTTAGGTTTTTCTTCAGTTTCCTTTTCTGATGGCTTTGTGACCTTATTGCTTGCATATCCCTTAGGGATATTTTGTTTTTCATCGTAGCCAAGACTTGTTTTGATGAATGGTGACCTTTGGAAACTGAGAATATTATCTAATATATCAGTAATATTTCCAAACTTCAAGATTATGTTCAATATATCAGTTGTTTTCTCGAGTTCCTTTCTTAAGGAAACTATTTTAGCTTCTAACTTCTTGCAATTGTCTTCCTTTTCTTATAGTTGGCTTCTCACCACTTCTTCTATACTTTTTACCTCTTCTCGTTGAGTCTTCGGGATGAAAACTATCTTCTTTGTTTCTTCAATATCATGATCCTCCTCTTCATATTTTTGCAATTTCTCTTTCTACTTTCTATTCTTTTCTCTAAGTCTGTCTATTTCTTCTAAGTAACTAATGAGTTTTGCTTCAAGATTCCCTTCCCCATCAATGTCTTCTTCTTCTTCTTCTTCTAATTTTTCTTTCTTATTGTATTCACCTTATTTATCGATAGAATTTGTTTCCATGGCCATGAAGAGGAATTATTCTTTGTCAATATCATAAACATAT
>ML800069.1:105294-128439 GCA_009831015.1 Picea engelmannii
TACATCCTTGACTCACTCCACTGAGAGTCTATGTGAACTTTGGCATAAAAGACTAGCTCACATAAAATACAAAGCCTTACCATATGTAAGAAAAAAAATTACTGGTCTACCAGGTTTCAAAGTTGACCATGAAGGCATGTGCAAGGGATGTGCACAAGGAAATAACATAAAGAATCCTTTCCTGAAAAGTCACAGTAAAGCAGAAGGAATCTTGGAGCTTATCCACTCAGATGTATGTGGCCCAATTCCATCAACCTATCTTAGTGGGTATGTATACTATGTATCATTTATTGATGACTATTCTTGCAAGACTTGGGTTTACTTCTTGAAATCAAAAGATGAAGTGTTTGGAAAATTCAAGAAAGTAAAAGCTTTGATAGAGAATCTCTCTGAAAGAAAAATCAAGATACTTAGGTTAGGTAATGGGGGAGAATACACCTCAAAAGAGTTTGTAAGATTCTGCAGAGATGTCGGGATTAAGAGGGAGCTCACCACTCCCTATAATCCTCAAAAAAATGGTGTAGCAGAAAGAAAGAACATAACTATAATGGAAGAAGTGAATACTATGATCCATGATCAAGATCTTCCAATGCACTTATGGGAAGAAGAAACAAGAACAACAATATATGTACAAAACAAATTATCCCATAGTGCACTTGGGTTTGAAACCCCCCAAAGAAATGTTCTTCGGAAAGAAGCCAAAAGTAAGCCATCTCAAGATATTTGGTTGTCCAATGTTTGTACACATTCTGGAAGAGATGCGAACCAAGTTGGACCCTTCATAAAAGAAGGAAGTATTTTTTGGATATTGTGAGGTCTCTAAGGCCTTCATAATTTACATACTAGGTTACCATCATATTGAGATCAACATAGATGTAACCTTTGATGAATATGCAACACTCGGGAAATCAAGGAGATATCATCTTGAATAAGTATATGAAGAAGATTCAGTAGTTCCTAGTGTTGCAAAACTAGTGAGGGAAGTCACAACTTCCCTTGATGATGAGATTCATGAAGATCATGATATGATAGAATCTCAAGAACCTCTTGTTGGGCTCTAAATATGTCCTAAAATACAACCTCTATGCATCATCCAAAGGTAGGTGTTGGCGCAAGCATTTTACTTGTTGCCTATGTATGTTCTTACCTTATGTTTTCAATACCCATCATTCAGAGATGCAACCCCTGCAAAGGGACAACAATCGTAACAAAAATCGTTATGTTAAAATGAACAGCAAAAGGAACAACAATCGTGATAAGGGAACGACAGTATTTATATTGGGCCGAACTAATGTTGTATTAATTGAGTTGTAGTGCTTGCCCAACTATCTAATTTGTCAACCTAGGGTTCATAAACTGACGAAGCACATGCAAAGTATATGCAATATTGAAGCGAGACTAATCTAATTTAATGTTTAAGATACAATCGAAATTGAATCATTAATCTAACACACGACTGAAATTGAATCATTAATCTAACACACGACTTGGAATTGAATTAATCTAATTGAGTAAATGAAATTAATATAGGAATGGGAAATTTCATGAAGGAAATTAATATAGAAATGGAGAACCACATGAAGGAAGAGAAGATACAACAAGTGAAGAGTTAAATGGCACAACAACACATGAGAGCTCTCACCAATGAAGCAATCTTACATTCAATAATCAAATCAATCTTCATAACATAATAATGAAAGCATGAAAACCAAAACCATGAATCAAAGCTAAGAATCCATTTCTCTTTTGAATCCTAATGACTACAATTAATGACTACTGTAATTCTCTACTTACAACTGAAAAATCATGAAGAGAGAGCACTCTCTTTTATTCATGAGAGCCTTGAAGATAAGATAACCATCTCATTATTACAGATCCACTTTTCTCTCAACCTATTTCCCATTATTACAAAATATAATCTCTTCAAATCCTCACACATATCTCTCATATATCTTGGATAAGATATTCCAACCAAATCTCCATGATCCTCTCCTTAGAATGGGCTTGAATTATCTTCTCAAATCTTGAAAAGGTGGAGGAAGTATTCGAGAATTCCTTTGAATTAATCCTTCACATATTCCTACACATTATAAATCTCACACATATTTGAGATATATATGAAAACATGTAAATTTTCTAACATTTAATCACAAATTCCCTTTTAATACTAAAATGAATAAAGTGGAGAATAATAAGGTGAAACCCAAGTATATTTATGGAAATGATATCATGAAAGGTTAATGGGGCAATAAAATGTGAAGAATGATGAAGGGAAAGTTGGATGAAAATAGGACATTTCTGAGCCCCAACAATCAACAGAGATGTAACCTTTGATGAATATGCAACACTCGAGAAATCAAGGAGATATCATCTTGAATAAGTATATGAAGAATATTCAGTAGCTCCCAGAGTTGCAGAACTAGTGAGGGAAGTCACAACTTCCCTTGATGATGAGATTCATGAAGATCATGATATGGTAGAATCTCAATAACCTCCCTAGATGACGATCTCTCATAAGAAGTATTGTGCCCCAGAAGGAACCATGAGACAAATCAAGAAACCTAATCCATTCTCTATTTATATGGATTTGATGTGTGATCTCATAGAAAAGGAGCCTACTTTCTTTGAAAAAAACATTCAGAAGAAATAATGGGAAGATGCCATGACAGAAGAATACCAATCAATTATAAAGAATGTTGTATGGGAAATAGTTCCCAGACCAAAGAGAAAAGATGTTGTATCTTCCAAATGGTTATACAAGATAAAACATGTTGCTGATGGAAGTATTGAAAAACATAAAGCAAGGTTTGTAGCTCGTGGATTTTATCAAAGGGAAGACATTGATTATGAAGAGACATTTGCTCTTGTAGCCAAATACACTTCTATCAGAACCATCATATCTCTTGCATCTAAGATGAAGTGGAAGTTACACCAGATGGATGTGAAAAAAACCTTCTTAAATGGTGTCATTTAATAAGAAGTGTATATAGAAAAACATCAAGGGTTTGAAGTTGAAGACAGAAAGACTCATGTCTGCAGGTTGAAGAAGGATCTGTACAGATTGAAGTTATCTCCTAGAGCTTGGTATGGAAGGATTGACTATTTCCTGAAGAGATTGGGCTTTACCAAGAGTAAAGTTGATTCTAACCTTTTCTTCAAGGTTATGAATGATGAGAAAGTTATATTGCTATTATATGTGGATGACTTATTCTTAACTAGAGAAGAAAATCTCATCATTGATTGTAAGAATAAGTTCACTATAGAATTTGAGATGAAATACCTAGGCCTAATGCACTATTTCTTAGGTCTTGAGGTTTGGAAGAGTCCAGAGAATATCTTCCTTAACCAAGGGAAGTATGCAGTTGAAATACTAAAAAGGTTTGATATGTTGGAGTGTAAATCCATGAACACACCCATGGAAACAAAGTTGAATGTAACACACCCATCATGGAGTGTAAAAAATTTGTTCTCCTTTAAGAATCAAATCCTCTATCCATGGCATCTAATTTGGAAATCAGAGCCTAGCCCCTCCTTCTTCAGCGACCATCGCATATGACCACGGGTTATGACCGAACTCCAAGGCCACGGGCACCTATTCTAGCGCTTCGAAACTTCATGATTTGGGAGTTTTTGATTCATCACACACTACTCCCTTCGAACTCTGAAGTGGTGAAGTTCCAAACTGGTGTGAAGGGATCAATGATCCCTACTCACCCTCAAGATCAACAACCCTCAATGACTTCGGGTCTCTAGGATTGGGCAAAATTTGAAACACCTCCTCACAAAACCTCCAAAGTACTAATCCTCCGAAGTGCATCATCTGACACCGCGTGTCCTTGGGGAGTTCAATGGTCTTGATTCACTTTGGGACTTCGGTGTTCGGGAGTCGTAGACACTCACACAACCTTTCCTCCTGAAGGACTCCATACTCAGAGTTCTAGGTCAAGCGCCACGTGTCCATTGTAAATCGATGACTTAGTTTCATTTCGAGACTTCGGTATTTGGGAGCTTCAGACTTTTCTACAGGATTTTTCTCTCGGAGCATTTTCTTCCAGAGTCCTGGATCATGTGCCATGCGTCCTTCCAGATCAATGGTCCTGGTTTACTTCGGGACTTTGGAATTCGGGCACTTATACCTCTCCACACTCACTTTCTCCCGAAATTCTTTTGCCTGAAGTTAACGATTTATCGACGTGTGTCTCCCATGAATCGACGACTACAAATCACTTCGGTTTTTGGCGCTTCGAGAGTGTCAAATACTCCAATGCCTTTCACCTTCGAAGTAGCTATCTCCTGAAATGGAAGATCTACTAACACCTATCCTCAGTTGACGGTCGACTCAGATGAACTCTGACTCTCTTGCCTTCGGGAGTTCTTGTTCAACATATCCCCTTTTCTCTCAGAATGATTTCACCCGAAGTCAACGATCTGTCGATTCATGTCTCCCAAAGATCAAAGGCTGCAAATCACTTTGGCTCTTAGGGCTTCGAGAGGTTCAACCTCTCCACACTCTCTCTCTCCCGTAGTGATTGTTATCACTGAAATTTTGTTCACAATTGGTCACGGGAATACAACATCTCCAAACACCTATCAGTTCATTCATGGCCCAAAAAATGCATTTCCAAAGGGCAAAAACTATACAACTAGTTATAAAATGAACATGTGCTCAGAATATAAAGGAAGCGCTTGCACATGCGCCAGTCGAAAACGCGGGAAAAGTGCACACGCGCCCGATGCGCGACTGTGTATGAAAAAATCCACACACACCTAAGAACGGTGCATTTATGATTTTTTTTAGCCTCCCACCCACTTTTGGTTCATCTCCCAAGTCAACTTGACCCTCGAATCCGAACTGAATCTGAGTGGGGGGTTGGTCAAAGACCTAAAGGTGCCCTAAAGGGCCCCTTGTTCACACTAAATACCGGTTGGATAATGCATCAAATATTTTCTATAAAAAGAGGCCATGGATGCACTATATTTCCAAGAATCTATTTTTATTGTTATGCTGCCTCTATTCTCCTACAAGGAACCTCTTTCCTTCTTGGAGCATACTAGCATCATTTCATTGAGCTATTCACCTCATCTCTTGAGGGAATGAGCTTTGGATTTCTTTGCCATTTCCTTTTTAGTTTGCCAATTGTAAGAAGAGATCTCACATAGGGGATTCAAGATCCCTCCCTTGGAGGAAGAGGGGACCCATAAGTCTCCCTTTCTCTTTGGTGTTGGCCCACTAATACAATCTATCCATTGGTGGCATGAATATTGGTCAATTGTTTGGTTGATTTTGGTTCTAATTTCCTTATGCACTTTAGTTTTGTTTCTTTAGTTGTTATTAGCTTAGTTGTTTGTTTATTTCATGTGATTGAGTCATTTGCTTCATACACTAACTTTTGTCCTGTTCAGTTGACCCAACTGGACTTGTAAGTGTCCCTCTTTTTCTCATTCAAGTGGCGAAAAGGATACAACAAATTGACGACCATACTGGGGAAGGTATCAATTTCCTCCCTATTTGGGTTGTTTGAGAACTTCTTTTTGACTTATTTACCTTGCAGGGATCATAAAAAGCCCATTCCTACCTACAAAAAGCTAAATTCAGAGCTGGAATAAGAAAATTTCATTCAAAATTGTCTTCCCAACCGTGTATCAGAACATGCGCAGATTTTTCAACCCATAGGCACGTCTTCCAAGCATGTGTGTCAACTGCAGTGTGTTTCTCAGTGCATTCTATGCACAATGCACCAACATGTCATTGTTTGTTTGCGCACTGGCACCACATGTGCCTCTATCTACTCTGTGACTCGCATCTGTTCAGAAATCCAACATTGTAAGGGTTTTTTGTGATATTTTGAAGGTCCCTAGCCTTCTAAATATTGATTCTATGCAATTTTTAATATGCACCACACTTAGATTCCCTCTCCACATGAATAGTTGGTCAAAACATAGGCACTTAGGGGGTTAAGAACCATATTTCTCCTCTTTTGCTTTCATTTTGCCACATGGATGGCTTGTTTTGATTGTAAAAGTTAAAGTTGGAATCATTCACTATCACATATATAAACACTTGCATTGGGACCAGAAATCAAACTTCAATCATTGAGTATGCTCTTCTCTCGCACCATAGAGCGATCTTGAGAATCGAAAAAATGATTGAGGGAAGATTTCATCTCCCTTAAAAACAAAATCTTTAGGAGAGGAAAAATCCCCCCTAGGGCCCCCTCTTAGTTTCTTTTTAAACATCTTGAATTTGTAAGGACCCATACATGCCCACATGTTGCAAAGATAGGATAGTTTTGAAGTTACTTTCTTAGTTAAAATCACTAAGGGAGTTTAAATATTATTGTAACGAGCCCATACATGCCCACATGGTTTCAATATAGGATAGTTTTTGAATCTTTCTTAGATTAAATCACATTAGGGAGTTTAAAGGATTGGTAAGGACCCATATGTCCACGTGCTAGTTCTTTAGAGACTTTAAAATTCCACAAGGTTGTACCAATGGCATCTAGTAAAATAGGTAATCAAGACTTGTAAAGGACCACATGAAGTCCACATGTTGCAAGGTGACACCTAACTTATTAAAAATTTGACACATTTTATCACTTTCTCACACGCAAATTCACTACTCATTCACATAATTTCATCTCGAATTGTGGAGGTTGAAGTAGGTTTCCTCCAAAAGGATTCTGAAACATACCACTTTTTCTTGAAGGAATTATCCACTCCCACTTAATTCAAACGAGATTGGTTCACACCCCCAATCTCTCAAACAACCACATCTAAAATTGTTTTTTAAAACACAAATCACTAAGTTTTCCTCCATAGGAGGTGCCAAAAGAAATTTTTAGTCTAGGTGGGATCTCGTGGATAGGCATCCAAATAACTCCCTATTATCTGGTTCTCACATCTTCAAACATTAGAAATTAACAAATAGGAAACTTTAAAATCCTCCAAGTAAAGTGTTCCTAACACCATAAGGCAGGTAGATACCTATGAAGGGTCGAAGGCCGAGGTCCAATTGTTTTGCGCATCCCCCCTTGAGGCACCCACCTCTTGGACATGATCTAGCCCGTGACCCATTTCTGAGGCCGAAAATCTAAATGTCGCACTTTGACCGAGGTACATAGTGACCAAATTTTAGGACATCTACCTAAGTGGCAATTGTGGGCTACAATTGCACCTTGATCAGATTTTGTGTGGATATTGGTAAATATCGCCAGCCCTTTCGGGATATGCACCCTCTACCCCTCATTATAACTGATTGTTTCATCCTTCACTAGTTCCTCTTCTGGTGGCTTCAGACCCCACTGTTGAGTACTATTGGAATTTCTAGTGCTATTTGAGAGGAAGGACGTTACGTCTTTTTAGGACACAAGCATTTTTTTTCTTTGTTCTCCCACATGGACAAAATCCACCTACCCAGATGTATGCTTCTTTTTAAATTGATTTATGTATGATGCTCTTGTGATTACATGTGATTGTGAGATATATTGTGAAGGTCCAAGTTATACAAAGTCTCTTGTTCATTTATTTCTCTCATCACCATTCACACATTCACTTTGCTAGTCGAACATCATAGGGGACCCACATAATCCCCATCGTTCCAGACGCTTGCTAAATCTCCCTCCTATTCTAGGAGGAGTTTCTAGTCTTTCCAACTCATTAGCTCAACCCTCTCACACCCCTGTGAGTGATACTATCTTGGGACCAACTTTGGTTGGCTCCACTTTACTTGGATCCAATTCCTAAGGCCAACCTTCCACTAGCTCTCCTTTACAAGGAACCGAGGGGAAAACTTCTTCCCAAGGGGGAAGTATAACCCCATCTAACCCCCCTCACAGGCCAGGTACACAAACCACTCACACCATGGTTGGAATCAATCCTCCACTGCCACTCCAGATGCCATACTTAGCTTCCCTCAACATACTAGATCTGATTAAGCTCACCAACGATCCTATATTGCACAACCCCACATGGCCTGCAATGCCTACCAAACTACCTTCAGACATTCCCAAGTTTGAAGGAAAGGCGGGAGAATATCCTACCTACCATGTCATGACCTTCAAGCTATGGTGCTCTTCAAACATCATCATGGATGACTCCATCTGATTAAGGTTATTTCAGTGCACACTTACAGGCCCATCAACCAGGTGGTATGTAGATGAAAAATCAGGGTCCCATGTGACTTTTGAATCATTGGCCAAAACATTTTTGACCTTCTTTCAACTACCAATTTTCCACGACAATGGTCTATAATTTCTCTCTAAATTTAAACAATCCCCAGCCACACATATTGTGGACCACATTCACCAATGGCGTCGGTGTTGTAGTCTATGCAAAGCAGAAACCACCAAAGAACAATGCCTCGATTGGTTTCTCATATCACTCGTCTCTCTCCTTGCCAAGGATGTGGCGTCTACCTTCCCTCAAACTGAAGAAGAAGCCATCAACAAGGATCAACAATACGACCTCATTTATGCACAGTTAGGATACTTATACACAGTACTACCTAATGCCCTGAGACCCGTACCATTTGGCGACAAACCTGGGATGTCTCACTTAGCAGATGGATTGAATGGTACCACAACACACCACAATCCGTACACCCAACCACCACCTATGTACGGTACACCCCAATCCACCAATGTACAAAGTACCTCCTTATTACCCTCCTCCCCCTTATCAGCAGCCATACCTAGCTATTCCCCCCCACCCATGAGTGGACCCGCGTTGACACCCATGATGCACCCGGTGGTTCAAACAAGTTCCAATACCCTCTACCTCATCTTACACCCTGAGCACTAGTGAAAGTGCTACACCTTCTTATGTACCCTACGGATCATTGCCACAAAATAATCCATATTTTCCATTTCCTAGCCCTCCACAACCCATGGCTCCACCAAAAGGACAACCAGACACTGGGGTTAACTTTGTTCAGCCCTCCCCCATTCAGCAATTTCAAAATTTTGAACAACTAAATACATTAAATCTAGCCCAACAGTCGAATAATGCCAAAAAGAAAGGGAAAAAATGAAACAATAATAACCCAAGACTAGGGGGCAATGACCCCCAACAAAATCAACCTACTGGGGGAAAGCAGAATCATGGGAAACAGAACCCCCAAGGGGGAAATAACAACAAACGCCAAGGGAGAAACAACAACAACCTCCAGAAAAACTTCCCTTGTGCCCTTTGTGGTGAGCATGGTCATTATACTCACCATTGCCCCAAAATCATCGACTTCAAATGGATGAAAGATTCCATAAATGCACCACGTCATCTAGCACCGCCTGCCCCTCAGCAGGCCCCACAACAGTATTTGCAACAACCACCCCCAACGGTATTGAAAAACCCTATTCCACATCAAGGTGTGATGAACACCCAACAGGAACTGCACCCTGGCCCACCACAGATGGGACAGTATCAAAACCCTGGGAATTCGACGGATCACACTATCCTCCTCACTAACAAAGAAGAAATTATTCTACAAACACGCAGTCGCCAATACAACACAACCCTTGACTCTACTCCCACCACTTTTGAGGTAGTTCCAGTTAGAACCAGACCACATTTAATGATTCCATGCCCTAACAATGAACCACCCCTTTGTATTCCTCGCATCCCATTATGATGGAATGTCAACAACCCCTATGCTAGGGTGGCACACAATTACAATCTGGTCGATGACTTGGTGTAATATCCTGTAGCAGTGTATGTCTTGGAGGTCCTTCAAACTTGTCCCACTCAACGGAAATCATTGCTTTCTGCCTTGGGGGCAGTCGACCCTGTTGATACTAGACTCATCACATTTGATCTTGTTTGTGGAGAACCTCGTCTCCCCACTTTGGTAGCTTTCTAGATACCAACCAAAATTCAGAACATCACAGTTCATCGATGTATCATTGATGAAGGTGCATCCACATGCATCATGTCCAAAATTGTATGGTAGAAACTCGACTCCCCTGAGCTAATCCCATCCGCCATCACTTTGAGATCTTATGATGGATGGTCATCCTCTCGTGAAGGGCTCTTTCAAAATGTCCCCATTGAACTTGGGGGAAAAACCATTCTTATTGTCATTGAGGTTATCAACGCCCTACTTGATTACAACATCTTGTTTGGACGTAGCTACATGTATGCTATGAAGGTTGTGCCCTCTTCTATGTTTCGAACGATGATGTTCCCCCACAATGAGAAGATCATCACCATTGACCAAGTTTCACATTACAATCCCAATCCTTCCTCCAACATTGATAACATCCTACCTATTGTCCACACTAGCTTCTATGCCTACCCACTCATCGAGATGGCCCCTAGAATTTTCAAGGACCCATCCTTGCTAGGGACATGCCATGGAGCATCACTGCTCATACATCCCTCGACCTAAGTGTGTGTCATATCTTCCAATGGAACTGACACTGGAGATACCATTCCTCCCATAGAGGCTTCTCCACCCCTCGAGGTCCCACTCATGGAAGAAACCCCACCTCAGACATTACCTGAGAACCCTATGACACCTCTTACCCATGATTTCACCCTTCCCCAAGGGAAAATCCTGGTTTTGGAGACCATCCCCCAATCCATCACTCAAATCCCGTTCTTCTACCCCCCATCGGGTGTACAAGCATTCTAGGTAGCCACAATGCTTACTATTCCCAACATGGTGCTTTCCATCCCGGTATGGTATCTACACGCACCCATGATGGTTCCTCAACCATCCCTCCCTTCCCAAATGGAGGGAATCTTGATGTAGATTCCAGTCCTAACTCTGATGACACCACCCCCACCCCCACTTGCCAGCACTACTGAATGACTGGGGGCATGTGAAAGAAGAAAGAGCCCACCGCTCCACTTCCTCCCCGCATTCAACCTCCTTGCACACTTTGTGAGAGATAGGGACACCCCACAAATAGATGTCCCTCTCTCCCTGAGTTACACAATCTGATCCAACTCCCTCGAGAGACCACATCACTCATCGCTTCACCAAGAACACCTAGAAATACAACATATTCCCCAGCTGTAGGCAATAAAGGGTTGTGAACCAAATTCACATGTGCCATCTGTTCAGATTATGGCCATTACACTCATCATTTCCCTGCCTTACCTCAGTTTCTACAGATGTTAACCACAATATGCCAAATATTTCAGCAAGACCCCTCTCCACCCACATCACTCACATCCATTATGTCACGACCTCAGTCAACGAATGAATGAGGTGCCCTTACTCTCTTTGGGAATCACTTGATTATCTCACATACCAGTGTCCTACGATCATTGAATATAGACGTCATAAAATGGCCCTTATTCAAAACCCTCCAACTACCCCACTTCCTGTGATCCAAGTGATTCCCCCTATTCCTTCTCCAGATATTGTTCCCATCATCTCTCCTAAACCTGATTCACTTCCCATGCCTCCATGGTTCATGGATAGACTATATGAGGATTTTCCCCCAAATCCCCCCAATTCTCTGATTCATTTCCCCACGGAAATATTACGGCCGACCATAATTTTTAACCCACATCTTGACATTTGGTTCATGTCGAGCGAACCATTTCAATCTACTTGCACCACCCCCTCTACATCTTCACCACCTGAAGAAAATCACACAGTGACAGTCACCAACGTTACTTCCCCAGACCCCCTATGTTCTCGCATTTTTCACTGTGACGAAGATATCCTGGAATAACTAACTACCCCCGATTGACCATGGAATGCGCTCCATCATAGAGTGTTGTTTCTCTCACAGGAAGCCTTTGACCCTCCTAGCCAAGACTCCATATACGCAATCGAAACCAATTATTTTATTCCATCAAGGCATATAGACTGGTTCAACAACCCTATCCCTTCCCCCGATACTTTTGAAGAAGGAAACATGGCCAACATTTTCCCCACTATCAAAATTGATATTTCCATCAAACCTGGAATCATATAATAAATCACCATTGGCGTTGGATTCTCCCCTGAACAACTCACAGCTTACAAAGCTCTCTTTCAGGAATACCGTGATATTTTTGCCTGGTCATATACAGAGATATCCAGCCTCGATCCTTCTATTTTCGTACAAAATTTTAGGCGAAAATATTGTCGTTTAATTTCGTTGTAGTACTTGCCCAACAATTTAATTTGTCAATCCGAGGTTCATAGGCTTACGAAGTACACACACTATATATGTAGGACTGAAGTAGAAGTAATCTAATCTAAATTTCTGAAATGAAATTAATCTAGGAAAGCATTGAAAGACTAACTAGGAAAGCAAGAAATTAATCTAGGAAAGCAATACAACATGTGAAGAGTTGAATGACAAAAGACATATGTGAGCTCACACAATATATCAATCTCAAATTATATTACAAGAGTCAAATGACAAAGCATGAAATAATAACAAAGCTAAGAATCAAAGCGAAGAATCCCCTTCTAAGACTTCAAGTTGATCTAAGTCTAATTTCTCATCTCTAACTCCAACTTCCCAAATTATCCATTTCATGATGTCTCACCCCTCATGAAGAGAGAGAAATCTCTTATATACATGAAAGTATTGAAGAGTGTCATAATTACAAATCCACTATTCTCTCAACCATTCTCAACTACTTTCCCATTATTAGAAGATATGATCCCTTCAAATCCTCCACACATCCCTTCTTACCGTGTCATGCCTTTTGGACTCAAGAATGTCAGGGTGACGTTGCAATGGGCCATCACTTATGTATTCCATGATATCACTCACATCATCCTTGCTTACTTGGATGACCTCACTGCTCGATCCAAGAAATGAACTCAACATCGCGATGACTTACGAGTTGTCTTTCAACGGTGTCGCCAATATAATATCCACTTGAACCCCCTCAAGTGTGTATTCTATGTCACCGCTGGATGCCCCCTTGGGTTCATCATTTCCCAATGTGTCATCGTAGTAGACCCCCTCAAGGTCCAATCCATCACCGAAATTCCACCACCTCAGAATTTATGCCAACTGCAGAGCCTACAAGGAAAAGACAACTTTTTACGATGCTTTGTCCCAGATTACACCACTTGCACTCACGGTTTCCTTTGCCTACTGCGTCATGATATCCCATTTCGATGGGATGAACATGGCCAAACCACTTTTGATTATTTAAAAGAAATGTTTTCCAATGCCCATTTGATTAGTCCACCTAACTATGATCGCGATTATATCCTCTACTTGTCAGCCTCAGCCATATCAATAGCAGGAGTTCTCGTCCAACTAGGGGATGACAACCACGGGCATGTAATTTACTACATCAGTAAAAGCCTTTTAGGGCCTCCCCTAAAGTAAAATCATGAAGCAAAACTTGCCCTTGCAGTTGTCCTCATAGTCCAAAAATTGCATCATTACATCCTGCTTCGCACTACCAAAGTCATGCCAGATTCCAACCCCATGTAGTACCTGCTTAGTCACCGACAAATCAATGGAAATTTTGCACGATGGATTGTAATCCTTCAGGAGTACGACCTAGAGTTTTTAACTCCCAAAACCAAGAAATCACTCATCCTCACCGAACTCATCATGACATTTCCCTCAGATTCTGCTAGTTCACCCATCAATATAGACTTCCCCGACGAACACCTCTTCTACATCCCCTCGGATGACCCCTGGTATGGCAACCTTCTCATCTATATTCGGACACTGAATTTTGGGTCTCACCTCTCTAGAGATGATCATCGGTGCATTCTCCATCAGGCCCCTCTATATCTCCTTATCAGTGACATCTTATATCGACGAGGGGTCGACACCATACTCTTTCGATATTTGACCATCGACGAAGCCGACAGAGTCTTGAATGATTGCCACAATGACGCCTAATGGTGGCCACCTCTCAGGGATTTCCACTGCCTATAAAATCATTCGGTCAAGCAATCTGGACCACATTGTTTCATGACTGCATCCACATTGTGAAATGATGTGACAAATGCCAGCTTTATGAAAACAAAGCATGAGCACCACCCACTCTTCTACACCCCATGATCACTACCGACCCCTTTTTCAAATGGGGAATAGACTTCATGAATTGCGATCCTACATCTAGAAATGGACACAAATACATTGTCATGGTAGTCAATTACTTCACCAAATGGGTCGAAGTCATGCCTACCTTCAAAAACACCGCTAACACTGCAACACATTTTTTCTTTAATCACGTCATTTCTTGATTTAGAGTACCACTACAACTAGTCTTTGATCATGGAAAACACTTTGAGAATGATATCTTTGTTGAAATCTCCTCAAAGCTAGGATTCTCGCATGAGTTTTCCTCCCCATACTACCCTCAGTCCAACGAACAGGTAGAGGCTGTCAATAAGGTCCTCAAAACCATGTTACAACGCACTGTTAACAAACATAAGACCAATTGACATCATATGTTGTTTTCAGCACTATGGGCTTATCGCATGGTAGTTAAAACTGTCATTGATTTTACACCATTTCATCTTGTCCATGGGATCGAAGCCACCCTCCCCATCGAGTGTGAAATTCCCACATTGTGCACCGCTATCGAGCTATTACTTGAGACTGATCCAATGGAGTAGCACTTGATTAACTTATAGTCACTGGATGAAGATCGTCGGTCTTCATTACATAACAATGAGGCAGCCAAAAAATGGTCGAAGGCCACCTTTGATCGCCATGTCAACCTTCGCTCATTTAACGAAGGAGACCTCGTCCTTGCCTACAATATCGCTCACGATACCCTTGGCCATGGAAAATTTGAGTCATTATGGCATGGAACTTACATCGTCCAACACTGCCTTACTACAGGTGCATACATCCTGGCCTCTCCCGAAGGATACCCTCTCAAATAACTCGTCAACGAGTTGTACTTAAAGAATTTTTACACCTGAGAGTAGTCATTCTACACTAGGCTTTTTCTTTTTCTTTTTTGTACACGTTTTGTAGAGTTTTTAATCTTCTTTTTCTCCCTGCCTTATGTCTGATCTGCCATTTGTGTCATTGAAAGATGCCTCCTCCATCGACCTACCACATCGATTACGTTGATGAATCTAGTCGATGGACACAGAATCTCATTTCAGCCTCTTCGGCCCTCTATACCCCCTCACATGAACTGCTACACTCCAGCGACATATGTTTGGGCTCAACAACCAACAACTAAGTAGAATACACATATGTCATTGGCCTCCTAGCCAAGGCTAATCACCACCATATTTGTCACCTTAGCACCTTATTATATTCCCAACTTGTCGTCTTGTAGCTCAATAATGTGTACCGTGTCCGTGATCCTTGCCTCTTCTGCAAATACCTGCAAGTTAGACTCTTATCTCGACAGTTTGATTCAATCAGATTTACACATATTCCACGACAATTCAATCAAATAGCAGATAATATGGCTAACCTAGTGTTAGATTGGCATTTATGACATTAAGACACCATTACACATACAAAAATCATCAAAATTTTGTCACAGCATGTAGATTAGACATCATCAAAAGCACCACAAATCATCATCACATGTGAACATCACAGAGATCATAAACAATGTATATATATATATATACATTGTTTATGATCTCTGTGATGTATATGAACAATGTATGTTATCGGACTAATCGGTAGGTGCAGACACTAACTGATCTCCCTAGATCCACCTAGATCTAGAACAAAACACACCAGAACATGACGCTTTTCTTAAGTTTTAAATATTGAATTTACTAACTAAAGAGGGATAGGTGACATACCGTTTAAATGCTGCTTCCTCTCGCCATCGCCATCCTAGCTTCGTTCCAACGCTTATACAATGATGGACCTACAATAGAACACAACCAACCAAAGTGATAGCAATCTCCCTAGATCCACCTAGATCTAGAACAAAACACACCAGAACATGACGCTTTCCTTAAGTTTTAAATATTGAATTTATTAACTAAAGAGGGATGAGTGGCATACCATTTAAATGTCGCTTCCTCTCGCCATCACCATCCTAGTTCCGTTCCAACGCTCATACAATGATGAACCTACAAAAGAACACAACCAACAAAAGTGATAGTAATAACATAAACTCAATATAAACCTATGTATGTGATCAAGGAATCATACAATAAAACACAACAAGCTTTATAGGAAAGAATCATATTAAATGTGAAAGAGAGATTACAACCATGGCCTTGATGTCGTAAGGTCCTTTCCAATTGTCCTTTGTTCCCCACACACTTTAACTCCAAGAATTCTAAGAGCACAGATCTGGTAATATTCACAATCTACCTTGACAAAGTGGCTCATCTAGCCAAGCTAAAGCTCAAATGCTAATCTCATCCAAGCCAATCCCCAAAAGCTAAAGCTAACTTTCTCCATGAGAGCTCCTCTCCTATTATAAGTTGAACAGGACAAGGTGAGGAGGTTAGGATGATCCCACTAAATCATGAAAGCGAGTAAGATCCAAACCATTCGGATGCCACCTCACCATAGAAGTTTCTCCTTCTAGAAGATTCAAGAAAACGCTCGTTTTTCCCACATGTAAGCATTCTTGCACCCTGCCTATAGAGCAACCTACGAACCTCTCGCAACCCATCTATGGTGCAACCTGCGAGAATCAGGCATTCTCGCACCCTGTCTATATAGCAGCCTACGAACTTCCTTTTTATAGGGTTTTTACAAAGGAAAATGCAACTTATTTTATGAGGAATAGTTCTTCTCTCTTCTTTCTTTAGGAACTCAGGCCACTGACCCCTCTGAAGGAAACATATAGGTTTACATCATTAATGGTCATAGGGATGACAAAAATAATGTGTAAGAGAGAGCCCCCCAAAGTATGAAGTTAGAACAGAGTGATAGCTGAAATACTTTGTCGAGTGTGTGTAGGGAACAAGGAACAGTCGGTTAGAAACCTGCCAACAAACAAGGAAATACAATACAATAATACATCATCACTAAGGTAGGCATTCCCATACTCAGAATACAAATGACTCAAAACATAAATGCCGACATGCAAAGATCCATGTCAAGTAAGAAAGGTCATGGCCACCAAACATACACTGTGGATCCATGCCGATATGACTCAAATCTGAACATAGCCACCAAAAATACATTGTGGATCTATGTGTTAAGGACTCAAATTTGAACATAGCCACCAGACATACAATGTGGATCTATGTAATAGTACACTAAATATACTCCAACGCAACCTGAATCTGTGAGAAAAGATTCAGGGTCTTCAACTCCACCACTCTATAGTATGAATCTAACCATGTGATTACGTGTGTTGAAGTTGAACATGGTAGAAACCACTTGATTACCGGTCATTAGTTTATATCATTAACAAGTGCGAGGGAAATCACCATTAATGTCAATGACTCCCAAGGTACACTAGTAAAATCCAACGAATGCGACTAAATGAGCTGAAGTCAAACACTCGATGGAATCTCCCGATCAGGGGTCAATAATGAAAACCCACTGTCGAAAGCGAGGAAACCTGCCATTGAGGCATGCAAGTTCCAAGGTACCAATTGGTTTCTAAGTCTAATTCCTGGATAATGAGTTGAAGTCGACAGGAAAAGGCTCGTCACAGGAGGGCCTTAATGTATCCCACATCAATGACACAAAACAAGTAACAAGATTTGATGTAGATCAGAGTAACAAGTGATTCAAGACTGACTCAGGGATGGCCGATGCAATAGAAGGTTTTAAGGACTGCAGAAATGGCCGACACAATAGAAGGATTTTTGGGTTGAATTTCTCTTTGAACATATTGAATGACATGACAATTGTCTTTCAAATACTGACTCAACAACAAGGATCAAAAACCAATTTGTAATCTTATAGGAGTATGATTAGGAGACAAGTGGATTTTCCAACATAGACACAAAACAAGTGAAAGGGTGTCATGTTCAAAAGTGACTCTTTTACAAAATACAGGTTTAGATACATTTCTTTCCCAAAATTTCCCCCACCATTTCTGGCGAGTACCTCTTTATTTTTACGCAAGCTTGAGGAGGATAACACATGCTTGTCAATTTAAGCTCATCCTTCGAATGAGTCCCTTCGAGTATGTTTAACGAACCCTAGGAAGGAGTGGTTAGGTCCCATTGCGGGTCTGTCGATGTTTGTTTAACGAGTCCAAGGATAGAAAACTCGGGGGTTTTTCATGTTTTTAGAGTCTAAAAAACACTTAAAGTGAACTCTCCTAGTTCCTTTTTCATAAAATAGTCTGATGAGACTGAAAAAGAGATAAACTATCACTCAACAGATGTTTTCTTCAAATACTTTAACGAGCGTGAAAATAACAAGGTCGCTCGACAATCTTTTCATGTTTAGAGAGTCTGAAAAGAGCTTAAAGGAAACTCCGAGGGGTTCCTTTTTCGTATAACCTTTACGAGTCCGAAAAAGTGATAAAAGTATACTCGATTACATTCTCACGTATTTATGAGCACGAGAAAGAACAAAGACTAAGATCGGTAACTTATTTTCATGTATTTACGAGCATGAGAAAGAACAAAGACTAAGCTCGGGATTGTTTTTATTTTTACACAAGCGTTAAAACAAAACAAAACTATGCTTGGAATAGATTTTAATTTTTACACAAGCTTAAAAACTAAACAAAACTATGCTTGGTCCTGGTTTCATTTTACACAAGCTTGAACCAGCGAAAAACTATGCTTGAGGTAAGTGGTTTCATTTTTACCCAAGCTTGAACCAAAGAAAACTATGATTGGACTTCCCAACGCATTATCCACGAATTCGCATGGTTGATACTTAGCCCCCAGCTTAAGAAGCTAGCAGCTCAACTTCAGCACGAAGTCTAGAGGCTGAGGAAAATGCCCCCCATGCTTTGTTTCATCCAACTGCAAAGGAGAATGAAATGAAGCTTCAAATACTAGACGAAGGACTTGACTCAAACATAGAGGGGGAAGTTGTTTCATTTTTTAATGAGCTTGACACAGGAACAAGAATTATGCTCATAACTTTTGTTTCATTTTTGAACGAGGTTTCCATAGAGACAAAAAAACTATCCTCATAAGTGGTTTCATTTTTTAATGAGCTTGAAATCAGAAAACCATGCTCATAGACCTCTGTTTCATTTTTTAACAAGGTTTCCTCAGAGATACAAAAACTATCCTCGATTATCCAGGTTCAATCCCCAAACCTCTGTTTCATTTTTTAACGAGCTTGAAATCAGAAAACCATGCTCAAAACCTCTGTTTCATTTTTTAATGAGGTTGCCTCAGAGACACAAAAACTATCCTCGGCTCTCTTCTTGATCAGGGATTCCAAGAGGACAATGCTCCAGAATGATATCGTGTCAAGGGACAAAACTCGGTCATGGATTCCAAGAGGTCTTCACTGGAAGGAAGAAATGCACTCTAGAAGGACACCATCTTGAGGGTCACAACAGGAGTAAAGAGATCAGGCTCTAACAACCCTATTGAAGAGATCACCATGTCAACTACTGGATCTAAGTCATCAAAATTTGAAGCCATGGGTGTCAACACCACATAATTGACCTGTAGTGGGGGCGATACCATCTGCATATAAGAACCATTTAGGGAAGCAATATAGGCAGGGTCAATGAATGAAAGTTGATCAATAGTAACAACCCGTCCATCATGAGGGAAAGATATCACACGAAAAAGAGTAGACACAATAACTTTCATGGCGTAGACATAATCTCGCCCAAGGAGTAAAGCGAAATCCAAGGGGTCTTGGACTACCATGACGTTAATAAAGACAATTTTCCCTTCCAAAGCTACAGGAAACTAAGGAAGGGTCCCTAAAGGTTGACTGGTTCTTCTGTTAAAATATAACAGATTCTGCATAATCGACACAAGTGGAGGACAACCCAAAGCTTGCCAAGAAATAAAGGAAAAAATACTAACTGACGAACCTTCATCTATCAACGTTTGAGGAACATCTAGACCAAAAACATACACAGTAATCTGGAAAGGAATGTGAGAGGGAAGACGAGGTTGAGTTAGCACACCCCAATCAAAACGGATGGTCTCATTACTTGGAGGGGATCCTACAGGAGAAGGAGGAATACCCCTCGACATGGAAGAGTCTGTATCAACGAGAAAAACATGGGCAGTATCAGGTTTACTCTCTAGCGAGAGAGTAGGATTGACCAATGGAGAGATCAGATCGACCACTTGGGTTTCATTCTCCAAGGGGAGAATGGGGTTGACAGGTGGAAACGGATCAACCGCTTGGGTTTCACTCTCTAACATGAGAGTGGGATCGACCGACGATGGGATTGGATCAACCACTTTGTTAACTGGTTCAATTAAGGACATGACCAGATTGACGACATGATCGACCGGATTGACCGACAAAGGGGCCGGATTGATCATTCCATCAACTATAGGTGGGTTGAGAGAAAGCTTGCGATAAGCAGCTGGAAGTTGAGGCTGTGAAACAGTCATGTCTTCCAGGAATTTAGAGGCTTCTTCCATATGAGGGCAAAGATGAGTTAGATGAATCCCTTTGCATAACATACACAGGAACGTGGCTCTACTTTTCTTCTTCCCAACTATATCGTGACTAGTCGACAGGAGGTCATCAACATGTTGTTCAAAGGCTAATGACATGGGTTGGTGAGGATGTGTAGACCATGCTTCTATAACCTTGGATAGACCAAGGCATTCCTTAAGAAGATGGCTACCCTTACAAATCCTGCAAGGGTACTTGGGCTTATGGTTTGTTTGGGTGATCTTGACATCATCAACACTCCCAACACGATCAACAGTAACTGGTTGTTTTCCAACATGTTTATAGTGGTTGGAATTTTGGATCCTTGTTTATCTTTCTTCTTCTTAATCTTTCTTTTCTTCTTCTTCTTATTCACCAGGTTACTAACTTCAGAACTTTCACTCGATGAAGAAGATGAAATGGAAGGTGACCTTGCAAGCGAAGAAGGCGAAGAAGACCTTATTTATAAAGAAGGTGAAGGATCAACATGAGGTTGATGCTCTTGGGGGGAAGTGCTTATGACCGAAGAACTTACTGCATTAGGGATTACCTGAGTGGAAAAAAACCATACCGATAATCCAATTGTGAGACTTGGAAGGCTCAAAGTAGCGATGTGAGGAGGACCAATGTTTCCATAAGAAGGAACAACAAAAGGTTACCCTGGAACAAGGCTTCCTTCATTGGTCATTCCAGGAACTAACGCCATTAAGATAAAGATCCAATCTAGAGTCCAGTAGGGAAAACAAATAGCACACGCTAAAAATCTAGTAAGCAAGCAAGCAAAAAAAACCTTCTCACAATGAACGCACTAGTTGGTGATGAAATCCAACGTTATGGAAACAAAGTAAGAAGGGGATGAGATAGAGCAGCTGGAAAAGTTACGTTGACGACTTGCTTAACGGACTTACACCCTGGTGCAAGCTCCCACACATAATAATGGGTATATGTTACACATTATTTTTTTCATCCCTATGATCATTAATGATGTAAACCTATCTGTTGCCTTTAGAGGGGTCAGTGGCCTGAGTTCCTAAAGAAGGAAGGTAGAAGAACTTTTCCTGAGAGAAAATGTTGGATTCTCCTTTGTAAAAACCTTATAAAAAGGGAAGTTCGCAGGTTGCTATATAGGCAAGATGCGAGAATGACCAATTCTCGTAGGTTTCACTATAGCCAGGGTGCGAACAGTTCGCAGGTTGCTCTATAGCTAGGGTGCGAACATTCCAGCACGTGGGAAAAATGAGCGTTTTCTCGAATCTTCTAGAAGGGGAAGCTTATAGGGTGAGGTGGCATCCGAATGGTTTGGATCTTACTCGCTTTCATGATTTAGTGGGATCATCCTAACCTCCTCACCTTATCTTCTTCAGCTTATAAAAGGAGAGGAGTTCTCATGGAGAAAGTGAGCTTGAATTTGGAGCTTTTGGTTGGCTTGGTTGAAGTGGTTGGAGTGGCTTTGAGATTTGCTTTGCCAAGATATATTGTGAGTAGCTATCAAATCTATGGTTTCAAAATCCTTGGAGCAATAAGTGTGTGGGGAAGGAAGGACAGTTGGAAGGGACCTTACAACATCAAGGCTCAGGTTGTAATCTCTCTTTCATATTTAATTTAATACAGTAATATGTCTCTTTCCCATAAAGATAATGTCACTTTATTACATAATTCCTTGATCATATGTATAGATTATCTATTGAATATATTGATCTGCCTTCACTTCGATTGGTTTGTACTATTTTGATCTGAACGAGACAAGAGCATTGGAGCGAATCTTGGAACAACAGAGATATAAGGAAAGCGTTCATAAGGTATGTCCATAATCCTTACTTCTTAGTTCATTCAATAGTTTAGGTCTAGGGAAAGTGTATTATTCTGTCCTGTTTTGTTCTAGATCCAGGTGGATCTATGGAGATCGGTTTGTGTCCGCACTCACGGATTTATCCTGAAACAGTATACCCTCCAAGGAGCCCGAGTGAGTCTGGCCAACATCAATTCCAGGTACCGTGAAGACTTGCCCCTCCACAGTCACCCTTTCTAAAGACCCTAAAGAGATAGGCCACTAAGGTTACCAATTACTACAATGATGCCTGGGGGAATAGTCACCAGTCTGATCCACACGCAAGGGCAGGGTATATAGCCCGAAATCAACTTGAAAGGCTTCCACTCATCATTGTGGGTATACCTCTCAAGCGACCCCCATAATACGTGCAACCTCTACACCAAGACCAACAAATCAGGGTGAGTAACTCTGTCGGTCTCAATGTGACCTCGTGATTGACCCTTGTGTTAGAAGGGCTTCCTAGGAAAAAATGTAGTAAGCAGATTTAACTCTCCATATCACAAGATGCTATGTTTGTTTGTTTGCAGCTTTGGAAAGTTATCTTTCACACCTATTCCAAAGCCCTATGACTAATCTAATGTAGGTTTGCTACCAGAAGATATAAAAATGTCTAATCAATTTTTATAAGCGCTTCATTTTATGGCTATTGTTACTCAAGAGGAAAATGGTGCAAACAATATAGTGTTTTGACCAACTCGAAAATTATGCAAAGAGATGAATATGCAATATTTTCATTTCGATGAAAGCTATTCTACGAGAAGGAGAAAACATTTATCATTCCCATATGCATGATGTCCCAAAATATATTAAACTCATCAATATCAAGATTCTCAAGAAATGAGAAAAATGTACTGTACACCAATGCACGATTCATGCCCCCCCCCCCCC
>ML800069.1:140137-152656 GCA_009831015.1 Picea engelmannii
AAAATCACCTTGAACATAATTTAGAAAATGTTTCCTATGGGGTGTGGCATGAAATGAAGCCCCTGAATCTACTACCCAAGACTCAGAAATATTATCTACAGAAAGAATCAAAGCATCTTGTAACACATCACCTGTTACATTTGATTTCTAATTTCTCTCCTGTTGTCCATCTCTTTGTTTCTTTGGAGCTCTACAGTCTTTCTTCAGATGTCCTTTCTTTCCACAATTCCAACACTCTATCTTTCAAAGTCTGGATTTGGATCTGCCCTTCCTAGAATTCCCATAGTTCCTGAAACCCTTTCCTCTATCCTTTTGTCTTCCCCTATTCTCCACATTCAATGCATTTCCTGATGTCTCACCTGTGCTTTTCCGTCGCATTTCCTCACTAAGGATAACACCAACAACATCATCAAATTTTAAAGTATTTGAACCAGAGATAGAGTTACTTATAGTCATGACCAAGCCGTTCCAACTTTCTGGCAATGAGCACAAGATTAGAAGAGCCCTGACCTCATCATCAAAGTCCACTTTTACAAAACTTAGTTGATTAGTAACCGTATTAAAATCATTTAAATGATCTGCAATAGACCCACCTTCTGACATCTTCATATTAAATAATCTCTTCATTAGAAATACCTTATTGGACGCCAAGGGTGTTTCATACAATTTGGCCAATGCATCCATCAAACCCTTCGTTGTCTTTTCTTTGGAAATATTGAAAGCCACCGACGCTGCCAGGCTCAGCCGTATCACTCCTAGAGACTTTCTGTCAAGAATCTCCCATTCTTCATCCTTCATAGCCACCAGCTTCTTTTCTATTCCACCCAATGGTAGGAATAGATCCTTCTGATATAAATAGTCTTCCATCTACATCTCCCATAACTGATAGTTTTGGATGTTAAATTTCTCGACCCTAAACTTTCCATCTTCCAACATTGCTCCCACTCGAACCAGGAACCCTCTTTTCCTGCGAGTTACCTTTTTCTTTGATACCAGTTGTTAGAAAACAGAACCGTGGAGCAATAAAATAAAGAAAATGCAGAAACAAAACACAGAAGATACACAATACAATAGAGACACAGTTTTACGTGGTTCACCTAGTGTGGGCTACGTCCACCAGAGAAATTGCCAGGTCCTTCCTTTATTATTATCCAGCATATGAAGGGATACAACCTACACCAAAACTCACTGTAACTTCCTCTTCTTTCTCTCACAGTCTCCTATCTCAGAATACAATATTCGCCATCATGCATAGCCATAATACATTTCCCTCATAAAAGAGGGTTGCCTTCTAGGGAAAAAAACCCTAACATAATCTCTATCGTTAGATCTGCGACCTTATAATGAATGGTCCAGATTTATAATGAAATTACAATATACATTTACAAGGAAAATTTTCCTTCGGGGGCTTCACCCCCGAACCCCCCAGCCGGGGGGATAGGCCCCGCGGACCTCGCAGAGGGGGTAACCCCCCTCTGCACTCCCCCACGTGGAAGAGTGTACATACTTCTAGGGTGTAAATACTTCATGGGGTATAAACACAGTTGAAAGTAAAATACCTCTGAATCAGGAAGATAATCAGGCTCCACAACCAACACGCACTCCTTATCAGCAAGATCAAACTCTGTAATATGAAAGTATTCACCCAACTAGGTTTAACCAGAGTCGTTGATCTTCTAGCCTAATGAGATCAACGGTGTTGGTGAATTGTGGGTCGCAAACTAGCAAGTCTGCTAATTTCACCTTCATGCTCCGCAATGATTCCCCACCATAGATCTCCTCTCACAAATCGATGGTTCACAGTGATTGTGGGGTCCAACCTCCACAATATGGGAAGTCCTCACCTGAATCCAGTCTAATCCCGGTCGTTCATCTTCCAACTCGATGAGATCAATGACGTTGGTGAATTGCAATCCACGAACTAGCGTGTCCGCTAATTTCACCTTCGCACTCCACAATGACTCCCAACCATCAATTTAATTGAGCGGTTGGTGTTTACTTCATATATTTGATGATTGGGATGGATTCTTATCCCATTAAACGACTCACATCCATCTCCACTACCAGATTCTTAAGTCATTTATGGATCTTGTTACTCCAGTAGTTTGGGTAACTTGACTATCGTGAAATTTGACATCTCTAAACTTTGAGCTATCGAGGTTCTAAAACCTTCATGAGCTAACTCCTTTAGCACAGGGTTCCTAGACCTAGGTCACATGGACCTTTAGATGTCTCTTCGGCTATTAACCCTACTCTTATGCAGGTTTTTGGTTAAGCACTTTGGCATGAATTCAAAGTCTCTTAGACTACTGGTCTGAAGGGTACGCCTCCCTAACTCACAAAACTTCAAGCTTCGAAACAAGGCAAGGTAAACTTGCGAGGTTACTGAAATGGTAGCAGAGGAAAGAGGTTTGATCTGACTCTGGAAATGTGCTAAAATTCCCTGGGGAAATGCCTTCGAGGAGTGAAACTGGTGCATATAGACAATCAAGTAGAAGCCTAAGTTTTCAAGGGAACAAACGCATACTCATAACTTAACCATTTCAATACAGAAATCATTTATAGACACATAAATACACACATGCATTTACTATATCCAATTCAAAGAAAAAGGCATGAAAACACTTATCAGAACCATAAGGTGTGATGTGACTGCTAAAAGGGTTGCTCGTTTCCACCCAACCATAGGCTCAGTCACTCTTAATGGATTTACCACTGGCCACCCCCAAGCTTAGAACACGATGTTTTGAGATTCAATCTCTTTCTTCCAGCTCAACGAAAGTTAGGGATGAAGGTTACTCTCTTTCTCCTAGTACAAAAATAGATAGCGACGAAGGTTGCTCTCCTTCTCCCGACTCAGTCTCTATTTTTCTACGATCATAACTCACTTTCCTCTTTCATTCCTTCCTCAGATTCAAGAGCTTTGGCTCTCGTCTCTACACTCTTCATAGGCCTTCCTCTGCCCACCACGCTTCCTTTCTTGCCTTCCTCAACAATATTGCCTGTGGATTGAATTCCCAGTCCTTGGTTAGGTCTGGAAGCCTTATAGATGGGTGGTCTACCCCATCCCCTCATTAACTCTTGAGGACGTCTTCCCACCTACCAGCCTGACTATAATTCATTCCTCGGTCATAGGGTTGTTCCAATCCTAAGAAATTAAATCCAGCAAAGTACCGGTTCAGGGGAGGTTAATGCAACCATTCCTAGTCCCCTCCACCACATTTTCATAGAATTCGTGGTCTCTTCTTAGAACATCCCCTTTCCAGCAATCATGCAACACATATCCATTTTCTATTAAAATAACAGAATTTACATTCATCGACCTTTTATACAAAGGTCCATTAAATCAAACATTCACACCTTTGAGTTTGCCATAGTTCCTTGGCCAATATAATTATAATTACAAATTGGGGGAAATAGGGTGTTAAAATTCCCTCCCCCTTAAAGGAACATCGTCCTCAATGTTCTATCTGTCAATATGATATGTATATATAGGAGAAAACAAAATTGGATATGCCTGTTTGACGGCATCCTCCATTTCCTATGTAGCCTCATTTGGGCCAACGTGTTTCCATTGCACCTTTACCTATGCAATGGTTTGGTTCTTAAGTGAGGTTTCCTTCCTGTCTAGTATGAATTGGGGTTCTGGCAATAATTCTCCCTCCGAATCCACTTGGATCATAGACCAGTCAATTATATGATTAGAATCATGTACATATTTCTTCAATAATGAAACATGGAAAAGATTATGTGTCTTTACTGTGGGATGGAGTGCTAGCCTATAGGCTACAGGTCCCATTCTATCTAAGAACTCAAAGGGTCCACAATATCGAGGTTCCATCTTGGCACAAGCTTCCATTCTTAGGGAACTCTTCCTGGGCCTAACTCTGAGATATACATGGTCTCTTGTCTTGAATTCTCTGGGAGTTCTCTTTCTATCGACGTAACTTTTATGTCTATCCTGAGCATTATTCAGATTTTTCTTTATATGAATCACTTGTTGTTCCATTTCTTTCATCTTATCGGGTCCGATGGTAATTATGTCTACTGGATTACTCCACCTGATTGGAATTTTGTATTGCCTACCGTATAGGGCTTCAAAAGGGCTCATCTTCACGGACTCTTGATAATCGTTGTTGTAGGCAAACTCTACCAATGGTAGGTAGTCTTCCCACTTTTCAGGTTGATGCATTACATGCATCCTTATCATTTCTTCTAATATTTGGTTTACTCTTTCTATCTGTCCATTAGTTTGAGGGTGATAGGTTGTGTTGAACCATAATTTAGTCTCAAAACCAACCATTAAGGATTTCCAAAAGCTTGAAGTAAATTCGGTGTCTCTGTCAGATACAATTTCACTAGGCATGCCATGCAGTCTGGATATCTCCTTCATGAATATGTTGGCAATATTTATCACCTTGCAAGTTGACTTGACAGGAAAAAAGTGAGTAGACTTACTCAGTTTGTCCACCACGACCATGATGGCATCATTTTTCTTGGTCAATTTTGGTAATCTGGTGATGAAATCCATGGAGATGGTTTCCCATTTGCATTATGGGATGGGTAGGGGTTGTAACAACCCTGTTGGGTATCGGTGTTCTGCCTTAACTTGTTGGCATCCTAGGCACTTATATAGATAATCAACTATGTATTTCTTCAATCCAAGCCAATAGAATTGTTTCCTAGTGGCCATGATCATTTTCTGATATCCTGGGTGACCAGTACATGGTCTCTTGTGTAGTTCATCCATTATGAACCTCTTCAATTCGTCATAGTTTGGAATATATAATCTACTTCTGTAGGTTAGGAATCCTTTGTTGAGCATATAGTATCCTTCATACTTTATCCCTGTAGGCTCTTGCCTTAGGCATGAGGTTACGGTCTTGAAGAATGCATTTGTTTCTTGCGCATTCCTGACTCTTTCCCTGACATCTGTTTCAGTGGTGCTTATCCTTTCCAGGTGAATCATTTTTATACTTCTACTAAGGGCATCAACCACCCTATTTTTCTTTCCTTTGATGTGTTTGATTTTGAAATCAAACTCACTAAGGAGAGCCATCCATCTAGCTTGCATGGAATTGAGTCTTGGTTGTTCAAACAAGTGCCTCAACCCATAATAGTCTGTCATAAGCACAAATCTCTTATCTAGGAGGTAATGCCTCCACATTTTTAAAGCATGTACTATGGAAACCAACTTTAGGTCATGGGTCACATAGTTGATTTCATGTTCATTCAATTTCCTGAACGTGTAGCAAATTACATGTTCGTCTTACATAAGGAATCATCTAAGTCCTTCCTTGAAGGAATCTGTACACACGAGGAAATCATTATCAAGGTCTACAATCTTCAGCAAGGGTGCATGGGTCAGGAGGTATTTGAGTTCCTGAAATATTTCTTCACATTTTGATGTCCAAGTGAATTTAACCCCCTTTTTCTAAAGGGCAGTGATTGGACAACCAATTTTGGAAAACCCTTTTATGAACCTTCTACAGTATCCTGCTAAGCCCATGAAGGATATGATATCAGATACATCCTTTGGGGCAGGCCATTCCATAATATATATGATATTGTCAAGGTCTACTAACACCCCTTCTTTAGAAATAACATGGCCTAAGTAATGGACTTGCTTCTGGAAAAATTCGCAATTGCTAAACTTAGTGTAGAACTGATGCTCTCTTAGTACTTGAAGTACGAGTCTAATATGTTCTTCATGCTCCTCTATGTTCTTGGAGTAGATTAGGATATCATCAATGAAAACCAATACAAATTTGTCTAGAAATTTGTTGAGTACATTATTCATCAAGCACATAAAAGTGGCGGGGGAATTGGTTAACCCAAATGGCACCACTACAAATTCATAGAGACCATACCTTGTCCTGAAGGTTGTTTTGTGGATGTCTTCATCCTTAATTCAGACTTGATGGTATCCAGACCTTAAGTCAATCTTCAAGAAAATGGAAGCACCTCCCAATTGGTCGAACAAGTCATCAATTCTTGGTAACAGGTACTTGTTCTTTATGGTTGTCTTATTGAGTTGTCTATAATCTATGCACAGTCGAAGTGTGCCATCTTTATTTTTCACAAACAAGAAAATTTCTCCCCACAGAGATACAATGGGTCAGATATAGCCTTTTCCCATCATCTCCTTTAGCATTATCTTGAGCTCAACCAGTTCTGGTGTACTCATCCTATAGGGCGTTCTAGATGTTGGCACTATTCCTGGTGCAAGTTCTATCGAGAAGTCAATGTCTCTTCTCGGAGGTAGACCTGGTACCTCTTATGGAAACACATCTTTATATTATCTTAATATGGGGTGGTCCTCTAGGTTTGGTTTGTCATCCTCAAAATATTTCAACACTTGTATTGCATATAAAGGACACCCCTTTCTGCAATACTTTTTCATTTGAAGGGTTGATATTTGTCTCACTGAGACAATCTTCTGAATCCCTTGGAGGGCTATATTTCTCCCTTCTTCATTTACACATTCTAAAGTTTTATGGTAACAATCCAACTTAGTCTTATAAGTAGCCAACCAGTCCATACCAATCAACAAGTCATAAGATCCCAATGGAAGTATGTTAAGGGTTGCTCAGGTGGGCAATCCATCCATGATGAATTAGAAAGTTGGTATGGCCTCTGCTACTTTTCTTTTGGTCCCAGTGACTAGTTGTACCAACCACGGCTTAACATATATGACTAGTTGCAGTTTACACTTATCAATAGTCTAAGGGGCCACATAACTCAAATTAGAACCAAGGTCAATTAAAATAGAAACTAGATGGTTGGCAATCATACCTTCCATCTCCACCACTGAAGCTTCGTGGTAAGATTTATTATTGTCCAAGGCTGCATAAATTCGTGGCATTCTCCTAGCCACATCATTGACGGTGATAACTTCTTGGATATTGTAGACTCTCCTATTGTTTTGTTTTTTGTGTGGACTATCCCACAACCGATGATCTTCTCCACAACCCCAACATTTTAAGGGTTCTTTCTTTGGGTTATCAGTCTTTCTTGGAACTGCCTTAAAAATTTTATTTCCACTCTGAGAGGGGAAATTTTGTTGATACACACTTCTAATAGGATGGCCCATCCTAGAAACCTTCCCATAGTTCTTAAATCTTGAGGATTTAAACCCCTTCTATTGGATTACTGAGAGGGGGGGTGAATCAGTAATAACGTAATTATAATCCTTTTTCTCCAAATAATCCAAGTGCTATATCAATGTAGAATTATTATTCAATAATGAGCAATAAGAAATGAACAATCACACACATACACAGTACACCAGTGTTTTACGTGGAAACCCAAATCGGGAGAAAACCATAGAATGATTTATCTTATATGTCTTGAAGAATTACATTCATTGGAAGCACCAACTTCCTTTGTTTTCTAGCTGCAACTGGAAGGAGGCTCCAACCCCCCTAGTTTCTCAGGATACAACCTGAGGGAAGCTCCAACTCCCCAATTCTCTAGCTACAACTAGAAGGATGCTACAACCCCCTATGTTCTCCAACTACAACCGGAAGGTGGCTACAACCACCTGTCCTTGCCCTATCTAACCGCCCTGAAGTAGTAGTAGAATGATGGAACCACTGTCACACTATCACTGTGAGATATACCGTTGTAAACATGTACCAATAAACCTGAACCATGCATCAACCATGCATCAACCTGCAATCAACCTGTACCATAAACAAGTGCATCAACCATGCACCAACCTGTACCATAAACAAGTGCATCAATCATGACCAACCTATACAAAACAATCTCTAATAAACCTATACCAAGTATGTACCAATCATGTGTCAACTACTCATCAACTATGACTCATCAATATGTATCAACATCATCAACTATACACCTCATGTATGTGCCAACTCATCAACTTCTTGTCTCAACCATGAACCCAACATGTACCTTAACCAAAATCCCTCATCAATTTCATCATCCAAATATGATTTGTAACTCTGTAATAGACCTAGTGTATATGATCACATACCTGCAAACCTTCCTTACTTTCACAACAAGAGACTAGAATCTTCATCAAACTTCTGACATGAATATTTTTTGGATTATTCAACAAACCTAACTTGAAATGATGATAACTTTTTACTTGTAATGAATAAACATCTGAAACTGATACAAGGAGTTATAGCAAAAATGGCATACCTTGTTGAATCCTATCTTATTCTAGAGAGAGAACTTGTAGAGTGTGCCCCGCATAAAATTTTTGTTGAATCGATATGAAACTATTATAAAACATACTACAGACTGTACTCTAACCAACACATTTTGTCTCACTGAATTTGGATCTGTTATGAAGAATTTATGACATTTTTACCTGAAACACCTGGTTTTGACTAGTTTCAGGACTAGCCACAAACCCTATTTTCCACAGAGTGTAACTACAAAAATAAAACGACCCACAAGATGAATTTTTTACCACAGATACTTGGATATGTTTCCTCAATGGCATATACATTTCAAGGTCTGAATCATTCTAGAAAAAAATTTATTGCGAAAATGGTGGGATGACCTGAAAAAAAACATACCTGAGAAAGCATCATCAAAAGAATGTATCCTTCCTTGAATTCCGGCCTTCTCTTCTTCACTTTCCTCAGGAATTCAGCTTATATATCCTTTGGTTACCTCAGAAACCTATAGGTATTCAATATTCTCAAGTGTGTTTTAAATGAGAGAGCCTTGCCTCTTATTTATACTCTCCAAGTAGCTTCCTTAAAAACATCTTTTAGGTCACTTTGCCCACTTTCCTTATTTTAGGGTTAACCCACTTCTAGTTTATCCATTAAATTTATTATTTAAATAATTTATTTTTTATTCACTTTGAATTATAGTGCACTCAACACTTCTCTTTATTATTTACCTTTAAAAACTCTTAAACCACTTTGACTACTTTGATCTTTTGGGGCTTCTAGATGACATACGAGGGTCCTCCAACTTTGTAAGGCCATAACTTTCAAACCGTGAGGAGTTATGTGACGTTCCACATACCAAAATAAATGGAATGACTTGTACTATCCATACAAAATAGTATTACCTGAAAATATATCAAAACTCATATTGTTATCCATCAAACAAACTTGGGTCCATTTCCCAAACCTGGGTTCTCCAACTTCTCATGGTCATAATTCTCTAACCGTGAGGAGTTATGTGACATTCCACATACCATCATAAATGACATGAAAAGAAATATCCATATATGATAGTTTCACTGAAAAATTCACTGGATTTCATCTCATTATTCCACAAATAAGCATGGATTCTCTAACCATACTTGTAGGATAACTCAATCCGCAAAGCGTCTTCCCGTGAGGGCTTTCACCATAAGGGGACCACTTTGGAGTTCATCCATTTCTACTTATTATAAACCATGATAAGACAATAATGAGTCATCTTTACATCAAACAATATTAGTTCCATTACCCAATCTTTGTGCTACGTGGCTTTCTTTAAGGGTTGACATCAATGACAACCAACCTTAATCAACAATCTCCCCCTTTGGCATTGATGGAATCACTCTGATGCAATACTAAAATAATATCACTCATGCTCCCCCTGGAATCATGCCTCTGTCATCTGTATCTGATAAATATGCTCCCCCCTGGAACCATGCCTATGTCCTCTGCATCTGATAAATCTCTCCCCTTGGAACCATGCCTCTGTCCTCTACATATGATAAATCTCTCCCCCTAGAACCATTCCTCTGTCCTCTACATCTGATAAATCTCTCCCCCTTTATCATCAATGAAAAAGGTATCTTTCCATCCAGGGTTGCTCCCCCTGACTGAACTATCCTCTTATGGTGCTTCCTCATGTAAATTTAAGACATATAAGATAAGAATTCAAAAAACATTCATTTTGGAGTAGAAATAACTCCAAGTCTCTGGTGAAGATATTCAAAGGATTCCTGTGGAAGTGGTTTTGTGAAGATGTCTCCCACTTATTCTTTTGTGACCATATACTCAACTCTGATTTTCTTTTCTGCAACATGCTCCCATAGAAAGTGATACTTTATTGGACTGTGCTTCATCTTGGAGTGCATCACCAGGTTCTTCAAGATATTGATGGTGCTTGTATTATCACAACAGATTGGAATGGGCTCATCATACTCAACCTGTATATATTTCAGAGTTTGTTTCATCCAAAGAACCTATGTACAACATGATGTTGTTGCAATATACTATGCCTCGGCTGTAGATAAAGATACTGATGATTGTTTCTTGCTTAGCCATGATACTAAACACTCACCCAAGTAGAACGATGCTCCACTGGTGCTTCTTCGGTCATCAATACAACCTGCCCAATCTACATCTGTGTAGGCAATAAGTGATATATCCTTTCCTTTTGGATACCATAATCCAAACTCTTATGTTCCTTTGAGATATCTGAAAATCCTCTTCACTACTAACACATGTGGTTGCTTTGGTGTTGTTTGAAATCATGCCACCTGTCCAACTGACTACATTACATCTAGTCTGGATGCTGTCACATATAGTAGGCTACTAATCATTGACCTGTATTTCCTCTGATATGTAGACTTCGAATCATCATCTTTGCTCAACTTGCAACTAGTTTGCATGGGAGTGATAGCTGGTTTGCAATCTTCCATTCTGAACCTCTTTAGCATTTCTTTGATATACTTGGTTTGACAAATAAAGATTCCTTGGTTGATTTGACATATCTGAAGTCCCAAAAAGAAGGATAGTTCTCCAAGTAATGACATTTCAAATTCATTCTGCATATCTTTTGCAAATGTCTGTCTTAACATGTCATCATCACTACCAAAAATAATATCATCAACATAAACTTCAATTAATAACATATTACCTTCACTTACCTTGATGTAGAGGTTGTTGTCTGCACTCCCTTTTCTGAACCCTACCTGCTACAGATACTTATCCAGTCTAGAGTACCATGCTCTAGGAGCCTTTTTTAAACCATACAAGGCCTTCCTTAATTTACACAGATAATCTATGTTCTCTGACAACTGAAATCCTTCTGGTTGTTCAATGTAGACTTCTTCTTCAAGATCCCCATTCAGAAAAGATGATTTTACGTCCATCTGATATACTTTAACATTTTTGGAGCATGCATAGGCAAAAAGAAACCAGATTTCTTCCATTCTGGAAACTAGGGAAATGTCTCTTCAAAGTCAATTCCTTCAATTTGTGCATATCCTTTACATGCCAACCTAGCTTTGTTCCTTGTAACTTGTCCATCTTCATTTAATTTATTCTTGAAAACCCATTTTGTGTCGATCACATTCTTATTCTTTGGTCTTGGAACCAGTTCCCAAGTGTCATTTTTCTCTATTTGATCAAATTCTTCATTCATGGCCTTATTCCAAAATTCATCCTTGTTGGATTCTTCAAAACAATTTGATTCAATTTGCAGATAAGAGTGCTAGGTGTGTTTGTTTTGGTGACCAGATTTTTCTTCTAGTCTCAACTCCTGCATCTTTGTTTCCAATAATCTGATCTGAAGGATGATTCTTCTATACTCATTTTCTAGGTGTCTTTGGAGATACTTGTTGAACTCACTCTATTGTTTCTATTGGATTCTCTTCATCTTCCTCTTCTACTTCATCTTCTTCTTCTTCTTCTTCAAAAATTTGTTCCATTGATTTGTTTTCTACTTCCTTTGATTCTGGTATGGTTGTTTCATCAATTGTTACATTGATTATTTCCACAACTTTGTTCAATCTTAGATTGTAACACTTGTATGCTTTCCTTGTACTTGAGTAACCAACAAGTACTCCTTTGTCCCCATGAGAGTCAAAATTTTCCATTCTGCCATCTTCTATTTTGATGTAGCATTTGTTTCCAAAAACTGTGAAGTGCTTCACATTTGCTAGTCTTCCTTTCCATAGCTCGTAGGGAGTTTTATCAGTGTTGTTTCTGAGCATTACTCTATTTTGAATGTGAGTTGTTGTATGCACTGCATGTGTCCAAAATATATCTGTCAATTTGGAATCCATTAGCATTGTTTGAGCCATTTTCTGTACTGTCCTATTCTTTCTTTCAACAACTCCATTCTGTTGAGGTGTCCTAGCAACGAAGAATTGCCTTTTTATTCCTTGACTACTATAGTAGTCCATAAATTCCTTTGAAGTGAACTCTCCTCCATTATCATATCTCAAGCATTTGATTCTTGAATCCATCTCATTTTCAACCATTTCCTTGTAGATCTTGAAGTTTTCAAAAGCTTCTGACTTGTTCTTGAGAAAGAAAACTGCATTCATTCTTGTATAATCATCAACTAATAACATAAATTATCGCTCACCTTTTAAGCCCTTTGTTGTAGTTGGTCCAACTAGAACAGTATGCACAATTTCCAGTGGTCTTGTTGTTGAATATGTTGGATCATGTTGTCATTGATGCCAATGGTTTGTCATTGATGCCAATGGTTTGATTACTTGGGAGATTGTTGGATCATATGTCATTGATGTAAATGGTTTGGTTTGATTGATGTCATTGGTTGATGCCAAGTAATTGA
>ML800069.1:157086-176764 GCA_009831015.1 Picea engelmannii
TAAATAATCAAGAGAAGTGACAAAATCAAGAAATGATCAAGTAAGGTGACAAAATCAAGAAGGAATATTTAAATGTTAAAGTATTGGAGAACTTTCTATTTATGGAAAGTGGTTAACCCTAAAATAAGGAAAATAGGTTAAGTAACCTAGAAATGGGTTAAGTGACCTAAAGGATTAAAGTATAAATAAGATAGAGATGGTATCTTGTAGATCATCCTTTTTGTGGATCAATGGAGAGATTCTTGTGGGAATATATTTTGGAGTATTGATGGAGAGCTTCTTGTGAGAGCTTCTTGAGCATTTTTGGTGTGGAACACTTGAGTATATTGAATATATATAGGTGACTGAGGTAACCAAGGATATCTAAGCCGAAATGCTGAGGAAATTGAAGAAAAGAAGGCCGAAATGCAAGGAAGGATAAATTATTTTGATGGTGCTTTCTAAGGTATGTTATTTACAGGTCATCTCACCATTTTCGCTATAACTTTTTTCTATAATGCTTCAGATATTGAAATTGATATTCAAGTGAGAAAACACAGCCAAGTATATGTGGTTAAAAATTCAGCTTGTGGGTCGTTGTATTTTTGGATTTACACTCTGTGGAAAATAGGGTATGTGGCTAGTCCTGAAACTAGTCAAAATCAGGTGTTTCGGGTAACAACGTCATAACTTCTTCATAACTGATCCAAATTTAGTGAGACCAATTTTTTTGGTTATATTACAGTCTATGTTATTCTTTTTAATAGTTTTAGATCTATTCATCAAATATTTTCTGCGGGGCATGCTCTACAAGGTCGCTCTCTAGAATAAGCTAGAATTCAGCAAGGTATGCCATTTTTTCTATAACTCCTTTTCTGAGAGGTTCCAAGTAGTGCCACTTGGAGGAATTGCATAAAACACATTGAATAAAATTGTGTATCAGTTTCATATCTTTATTCAGTACAGGTACAAAGTTATGATTATTTCAAGTTAGGGTTGTTGACTAATCCAAAACTAGTCATGGTTGAGACAAGCAGTTGATGAGTTGGCACATACATGAGGTGTATAGCTGATTATGTTGGTACATATTGATGAGTCATTGTTGATGAATAGTTGAGACATGATTGGTATATACTTGGTACATGGTTGGATGCACTTGTTTATGGTACAGGTTGATTACAGGTTGTTTGGCACAGGTTGGTGCATGGTTGATGCTCTTGTTTATGGTACAGATTGATATATGTTGAGGACTTTTGCCTCATCTCAGTTGGTGTTGAGAATGAAAATTGAGTCTTTCATATAGATCTGGTGCTCTTGTAGAGTTGTACTCTATTCAGTTGTTGTTGATAAACCCCAAGGATTGTAGTCTGTAATAAAAAGAAAATTGTACATACATCTTGTGTTCTTTGTGTTCATTTTGGTGATGACCTGTTGATGATATATTGCTGATATATGTTGTTGATATGTGCTCACATCTAAATGGTTATAAATGACAACAATGGGTAATGAATAAATGTTGAATGCTAATTGATGAGTTTTTGTGCAAGAAGGAAGTTTTGGGAAAAAGATCCCCACACTCATTCACCCCCCCTCTAAGTGTGGTAGGTGTGTCCAACAGGTCTTTGGTTTTTCAAACTCAATATTGTCTCGGTAGTTCTAAGGTAACCCACTAATAAATCATTAACATTTTTACCTTTTCATCCTTTATGTAGGGTACATACATCAGTAGCTCAAGGAATTTATTGAAATATTCATCTAGACATAGGTCTTGTCTCATTGATAGAAAGACAAAGGAAAAGCTATGAACAAATCAAACTTGTAAACAAGGGAAAACACTAAGATACAGGTCTTGTTTTGCTTCACAACAAAATAGAGGAAAAGATTCACTTTAAGGAATGCTTTAAATTAGATACAGAAGAAGTCTCATTGAATTGTAACCATTACAAGATGAATTAATGAATGGAAGGAGGAAAGAGAAGTAATGAAAACTTCAGAAACAATAACATAGGAAGAAGACATAATCTAACATAACGAGGTGTAGAATCTCTTTGCTTCTGTTAGGTATTATTGAAAAGACTGCATTACATGTCCCAGCCTAAAAGGCTCTTGGGATGTCTCCCCCCCCTTTCTATGAATCTGCAATCTATCTCTTTATACAAAATTTATCTCAATTCAAAAACCCTTGGATTACCCACAACCTATTGCATGTGTTATTGATTCTCAATTAGTTGTGTTGGCGCTTTGCCTGACTCTTCGTTTGCTCCCACATACATTTAATATCTTTTGTTCATATATTTATTGCAATTACCATGATCATTGGCACTCAAATTCCGTTATGAATGATATTGATGGAAAAGACTACAATTAACAATGATAATATTTCTGGACTGAATTATTAATCATGATGAAATAAGCACCAAGGCTTGTCCTTCTCATCTATTTATATTATCTGTTCATTTTCCACATGCATGTGAATATTCAGAAGCTCAACTTTTGCCCTTTGTTTCTTTGACATAGGTGTTTTTATTTGAGAGCCGGAACCCTTACCCATCGACGTTTGATACATGTGATTGGAACCCTGACTTCTGGCCTTCGAGCTTCAGGGGAAGGGAGGATGGGCTATTGAAATTCCTTCGGCAGTCAAAATATCTGAAGCGAAACATGGTGCTCGGAACTATGAGCAAGACAAGAATTAGTGCGAGGAACCTTGACTTCGGGCCTTTGGGCTTCGGGCCTTCGGGCTTCGGAGGAAGTGAGGTGATGTGGAGTAAATCTCTGAATTTATGGGTGCTAGCCCCTTTCCACTAATCCCTCTCCTTCACGTGACCTCGAGATGTGACCTGGGGGTAAGCCTCTAGGCGCTTCACAACTTCGGGTTTTCGGCTGTCTAGCATGCGACTGATTTCTTTCTACGTCAACGAAAAATTGCAAATATGTGAAGTCTGAAGGATTTCCAGGTGTAACCTCCCCACACCTTTTTTAGATCTGATGGTTGTTCATGACCCTGATACCTTCTGAAGGGATCTCAACCGTCACTGAGAAAAATTCAATATCTATTCCAACATAGGCTCCATCTAGGGATGGTTCTTTCCTGTAAAGTGCTAAGAATAGTAGACCACGTGCCTTCATCCATTGGGTGACCTGCAATCAACCTTGTCAATTGTGAAACCTATCACTTTACCTATGCCTGTTCTAAAACCAAAACTGTTTATTCACTGCAATCGAAGAGGTTTTACACTCGTTGAAATGATATACATCTTGCAAACTAAAAATCTCCCTTGGTATAGTGTATTCATTGGGCTATGGAGTCATAATGCCTTAAAACAAAAACATACTAGATGCCAAAATGAACTGGAAACATATTGAAAACCATCATTATACTCTAATGCTCGAAGTCAAGCTTATTTATATACATCACCTACTCTAACTGATATCACTGCTTTGTTCAAGTATAAGAAAATTTCCAAATCAACCAAGCGAATATCCGACTAACAAACTTAATTATGCTTCCATCTTTGAGCACGAAAACGACAGGAGCAACTACAAATTTCAAAACATACCTTGGGAGCAGGTACTTATAGTTTTGAAATTCAGACCTCAAGAAATTGGAAATAAAAAAATTAATGCCCCATTTTGACTCCATATAAGATGCTACTGGATCATAGAAGGGAAGAGATACACCACTTTTGTAATTAATCCATACTTCCTCCTGCTAGGCAAGCTGTATGAAATGCCTTTGCGCACTTTGCCCACTATTGAGTTTTTCTTCTTCCGGCACAAATATGTCGCACTGAAACTTACTGGTCTATTGCTCAATAGTTTCTAAACAAGGAGGAGAGATCAGTTGTTTCAGTAACCCATGTTTATATCCTTCATCCTCTGTCCAAAGATCTTCTTTATAGCTATCATACATAGGCTGATTTATTTTATGATGATGTCGATTGCTTTCCTGTTGAACCAAACTTTCTTTCTGCTCATCGTCTTCAGAAACACTTTCATCATATTCATCAAACAAAGGAGGATTGTCATAGGTTTTCATGTGTGATGAAGAATAAATATGTTCTTCTTCATCTTTTGGATATTCATCATAAACAGGTTGCTCATTGAAAGTTCCAAAACATTGACTTTCAGAAATTTCTTTTTTGTGAGGATCTAGAAAAGATGGTTGAATATCAACATACTGATTTTCATGAGGATTTACAATAGTGACCATACCTGAAATCTCAATTACATTTGGATGACTACAATTCTCCTTAAACTCTTTATGAAATGGCTTTTTGGAAATATACAATTCATCATATTTCAAGGCCTTTACTTGATCATGAAACCGATAAGGAAGGGATTTTTCCATAGCAAAATGACTATGTTCTATATCAACAAACAATAATTGTATATGGCCTTCCATGAGTTGTTGGTCTTCATGAAGATCTAGACCAACGATTTCATCATCATGTTGCACAATTAAACTATTTTCGGCATCATTAATATTAAAAAAATCATTATGAAAGTATTCCTCTTGAACAACAAAATTAAAAATAGAGTCATATATGAATGAGCTTGAAACTAGCTCTTCATTTGAAAAAGTGTTTTCATCCCCATTGCTACAACAAGTCAGGTTGTGATCAGTTTGAACGCCTTTTGACCTTTCTGCTTCATCTTCATGGAGGTTGGTTTGATATTCTTCTTGAATATGATCACAAGGGCTACCATATTCTGCTTCTTTATCAACAAACTCTTCCTCATGTTGATCACCTTTATCAATTTGAGAAATTTCTGATATTTTTTCCTCCTCTTCAATAGAATTTGTTTGATCTTTTGGTTTTATGAATTCCATATTGTAGATATTGGTGCAATTATTTGCATAATATATTACCAAACATAAATTATCAACTGGGATTCGTAATCAGTACAGTTGATGCACTATATGATCCGATAACAGATAGGTTCCTATGTCTGATGAGTATAGCTTAATCAAGAAACTATTAATAACATAACACTTTGTTTCACACCTTTCAAGTAACACTCCACACATGCAACTCAAAATTCAAAAATAAAAACTTGCAAACAAAATCTTAACAATCATGCATTCAAAATATCTTTCTTAGATAATGACTTGTCCATTTACAAGCTCATGAAATGGAAAGATGGACTTTGACTTAGTTATCTGTAGCTACTACTCTTAACAACAACTAGCAAGCAAGTCTAGGCACACTTCAATGATAACAAAAGATAAAGCTCATAGTAAAATGCTCAAGAAAACACTCAATTGAAAAGGCTCTTGCTCACATAACATATTTGTTCATTATAGGCTCATGAAAAAAAGAGATGAAATCATATCGTGTTCCCTGTAGGAATTGAAAACGATACTCAACAATTCACTCTTAAACAAAAAGAAATCATAACTCTATTCACTCCAATCAAACCCGTGTAGTACAAAAAATTGTCAATATAATTGAGAGGCTTCATTCTATGGTGCATGAAGGTGAGATATGAAGTATGATCTCATTTCCTGTAACAAATCACTTAAAACTTGCAAGAAATTCTTATCTAATTCTGCACACTCTTCAAAATCAACACAAACAAAAATTTAATACAATCTTACAATCTTGCAATTCCAGAAAATTACTTCACTCCTACATAGGAAACATAAGTCTTAATGAGATGTTCCATTTGATGGCTTATGTAATGCGAATGATGGACTCCCAACTGCTCTTGTGCTGCCACACTTTGCAATCAATTCTAATAGTGAAATCAGAAATGAAATCAAAACAACAAGTACGGAAAAATAGAAATCTATACTAATAATTTACAATGAGCTTACCAAGCTGGATCGGTGGGCCCTTGTCGATGCCAACATGGAAGATTTTAGATCAGAAGATGCTAAATTCTAAGAGACACATAGGAACCTTGAATTCAAACTTCCATTGATCTTCAACAAATGAATTTACAAAAGGAGTTGGTTCAGAAATCCAATTTCCAACATACTAATTCCTCTCCTTTGGCTTAGAGCCATCACTCAATTTATATGATTTTTACATTACAAATTTGGATCTATATAATCCATCCAAATCAAAACCATTTTCCATCAATGGAGGTCTATTATAACCAATTAGCTAATCAAGGAAATGTATTTCCCACGAATCTGGGCATGATCCTGGAATTTCTGGAAAATTGGCAATAATTTAGGACAAACCGTTCCCCCTGAGATGGAGGTCCATATGTGTGAGATCCGTGGATTCTGGCACACGATTCCAAATGAAAACACCTCTCCGGAATAAACCCATGTCCCTAAATTTTGAGATTAATCGTCATATTTCCTAAAATCGAGGATAAAATCTAGTACTAGAATGTTGGTACCGAAATCTTGTAGGTAAATGTTTAGTATTGGAACACACACAGTCACACTGGTACCGGAATAGCACAGGCTGGTACCAGAATAGCACATGGCAGTACCGAATCAATGTTATTCAGATTTTTTGGTACCAGATCAATGCTACTTAAGATCAAATGATTAGGATCATGCAAAATCAACTATTTTAATCGAATTAACTCAAGAAAATCAAACAAAACATGCCTTAACCATAAGTTACCTCTCTATGCACATGAACAAGGTCATTAAGTGTATCTATGGAGGTAATGATTGATTTTATGCTCATAACATAGGTAAACTAGGCTCGGATAGGGGGTAATAGAGGGTATTAGAAGTGTCAAAATGGAGACTCAACAACAACAATCTTGAAAAAGGAGTTCAATTGAATAGATCCTCTTCCAATGTTGATAAAAAACTATGTGTAAATATTTCAATGAAGGAATGATAGAATGGGGTAAATATTTATACCAGAGTCTAGCATCCCTTTCCAATGAAAACATAAACAGTTTCATGAGGACATCTTCATGATGTACATTCAATTCATCCATGATCTTTTGAAATTCAAACAAGTGTTGAGAAAGATTGTCATCCATATATCCTCCGAATTTAGGAAGGACATCTTCCCAAATTTTAATGTCTGGAACAGTGTTTGGAAAACCATAAACATTTGTAAAGTCCAAAGGAGCAAACCTCGTAGAAATCTAAGCAACGAACGAATTTGAAATTTTGAAACCACTGGAGTCACTAGTGAATCATGTAGAGTCTTCGAGCCAAGGAGTCGCTAGGTGAATGATCACAGCCAATTGAATGCCTATCCCTTTTTCACCATCAAGGAATATATCTAATAGATCTAAACCTTGTTGTCTTCCAGGGAATATAACTTCGTTTCTCCGTCCCCGAAAACAACACCAGAAAATGTTGTCACAAGAGTTGACTCTCAGTTGTAATAGATCCAAGCCTTAGCACATTTTTAAATGAAAAGTAATTTGTTGATTGATCAGTTATTGGAGGATTCTAGAACTAGGTCTGAGAGAGATTTTCAACCATTAAAAATCAGTAATAAAGAGGCATGACCTCATCTGCTAAATTCATTTTAAAATCATGAGGATGGATAGAAGATAGGAGATAGACAAAACTAAAAGAAAAAGCCAGGTATCCAATTCTGATAAATCTGGTCTTCTTTTCAATAGAATAAATAACACCAAACTTCAAATATCTGGACATAGGTCTTGTCTCACTCATAGTAATATAGAGGAAAATCTATGAAAAAATAAAATTTGTAAACAAGGAAAAACACTTAAGATGCAGTTCTTGTTTTGATTCACATCAAAACAGAGGAAAAGTTGCACTTTAAGGAATTCATTAAATTAGCTACAGTAGAAGTCTCACTGAATTGTAACCATTACAAGTTGAATTAATGAATGGAAGGAGTAAAGAGAAGTAATGAAAACTTCAAAAACAATAACACAGGAAGAAGACAGAATCTAACATAATGAGGTGTATAATCTCTTTGCTTCTGTTAGGTATTATTGAAAAGACTGCATTACATGCCCTAGCCTAAAAGGCTCTCGGGCTGTCCCCCCCTTTCTATGAATCTACAATCTATCTCTTTATACAAAATTTGTCTCAATTGAAAAACCCATGGATTACCCACAACCTACTACGTGCGTTATTGATTCTCAATTAGTTGTGCTGGCGCTTTGCCTGACTCTTCGTTTGCTCCCAGATACATTTAATATCTTTTGTTCATATATTTGTTACAGTTACCATGATCATTAACACTCGAATTCTATTATGAATGAAACCGATGGAAAAGCCTGCAATTAACAATGATAATATTTCTGGACTAAAGTGTTAATCATGATGAAATAAGCACCAAGGCTCGTCCTTCTCATCTATTTCTATCATCTGTTCATTTTCCACTTACATGTGAATATTTAGAAGCTCAGGTTCTGCCCTTTTTTTCTTTGACATAGGCGTTTTTATTTGACAGTCGGAAACCTTACCCATCGACGTTTGATACATGTGATTGGAACCCTGACTTCAGGCCTTCGAGCTTTGGGGGAAGGGAGGATGGGCTATTTAAATTCCTCCGGCGGTCAAAATCTCTGAAGCAAAACATGGTGCTCAAAACTGTGAGCAAGACAAAAATTAGTGCGAGGAACCTTGACTTTGGGCCTTCGGACTTCGAGCCTTTGGGCTTTGGAGGAAGGGAGGTGACGTGGAGTAAAGCTTTGAATTTTTGGGCGCTAGCCCCTTTTCGCTAATCCTGCTCCTTCACACGACCTCGAGATGTGACCTAGGGCTAAGCCTCTAGGCGCTTCGCAACTTCGGTTTTTTGGTTGTCTAGCATGCGACTGATTTCTTTCCATGTGAAGGAAAACTTGCGAATATGCGAAGTCTGAAAGATTTTGAGGTGTAACCTCCCCACACCTTTTTGAGATATGACGGTTTTTTTGTGACCCTTATACCTTTCGAAGGGATATCAACTATCAGTGAGCAAAATTTAATATATGTTCCAATAGTTTCCATGACAAGTCCTTCTCATGGACTCCTTTCACATTCCTAAGGTCTTCCCACCAAATGGAGGCATTTCCATTCAGGTTGAATATGGTTATTTGAGCCTTCAAGTTTTTAGAGTAGTCATGGACTTTGAAGTACTTATTTAAACCAAGTAGCCAAGCTTCAGCCTCTTCCCCTTTCTTAATCTCTCCATCGAAAGAGGGTGGTTTGGCCTTCTTTAACTCTTCAGGATCACAACTTTTGGAAGGCTTTCGCTTCTTTCCTTTCCCTTGAGAATGTGAGCTAGTTTTTCTACTAGAAGATCCCTCGGAGTTGCCAACTTCCTTTCCAGAGGACTCTCTTGATGAGTGTCCCCTGCCTCTAGGTTGGGACTTCTTCGAGGTACTTCTCCTAGTGTGGTCACTTATGGGGCCATGTTTTCAGATCTCAGGTGGACTTTGACTTCTTTTCACATGTCGTTGGTCCACATGGCTAGTTGCGGGTTTATGTTGTAGCTGCCTCTGTATGTCGGATAAGCTCTACAACAAGACTGCATTAATTTATGTTTGTTTTTATTGATCCTTTATTAATCTCTCGTTGTCATCCTTGCAACTTTGTAATTCGGCCCTGAGGCTCCTTATAGTTTCAGCCAGATCTGAAGGGGTTTCCACCGCCCTCCATTCGTTAGATTCTTCGTCTCTATTGTGGGAGCCATCCCCCACTTTATAACATATCACCATCCTTTAGAATTGAAGTTTTCCCATGATTTACTGACTGCTTGAGTGATGAAAAAACACTTATTGTTAGCTAATAGTCTATTAGTTTATGAACAATACACAATTCAAATTTATTAAATGAATACACACAATATAAATTTTCATTATTTTCCTCAATAAAATTTTAACCAAACTCTTTAAGAAAGAGGTAAGATAGGGTGTCACTGTTAAAAGTATTCTAAATATTTCTTTTAAGTGACTCGTCCATGATCCTAAGTAGGCCAAGTGTTGTAACCATGCTCTGATACTAATTTGTAACACACCCACGACGAAGCGTAAAAATAATAAAATCCTCTATCGATGGTCTCTAATTTAGAAATCGAGGCCTATCCCCTCCTTCTTCAAAATCCATCGTATATGAACATAGGTTATGATCAAACGTCAAGGCCACAGGCGCCTATTCCAACACTTCAGAACTTCAGGCTTTGGGATTTTTTGATTCATCACAGGCTACTTCATCTGAACTTCAAAGCGACGAAGTTATAAACTGGCATGAAGGGATCAATGGTCCCTACGCACCCTTAAGATCAACGACCCTCAATGACTTTGAGTCTCCGAGCTTTGGCAGAATTCAAAACACCTCCTCGCAAAACCTTTGGAGTACTAATCCTCTGAAGTGCACCATCTGACACCACGTGTCCTCGAGGAGTTCGACGGTCTTGATTCACTTTGGGACTTCAGCGTTAGGGAGTCCTGGATGCTCGCACAACCTTTCCTCCCAAAGTACTCCATACCTGGAGTTCTATATCAAGCACCATGCATCCATTGTAAATCGACGACTTAGTTTCATTTCAAGACTTCAACATTTGGGAGATTCAAAATTTTCTACAGCCTTTTTCTCTTAGAGCATTTTCTTCTGGAGTCAAGGATCATGCAAAACATGTCCTTCTAGATCAATAGTGTCGGTTTACTTTAGGAATTCAAAATTTGGGAACTTCTACATCTCCACACTCACTTTCTCCTGAAATGATTTCACTTGAAGTTAACGATTTATCGACACATATCTCCCACGAATCGAAAACTACAAATCACTTCGTTATTCGGGCTTCGGGAGTTTCAAATACTCCAATGCCTTTCACCTTCAAAGTAGCTATCTCCTAAAATGGAAGATCTACTGATACCTATCCTCAGCTGACGGTCGGCTCAGAAGAACTCTGGCTCTCCGGCCTTTGGGAGCTCTTGTTCAACATATCCCATTTTCTCCCAGAGTGATTTCACCCAAAGTTGACGATCTGTAGATGCGTGTCTCCCACAGATCGATGATTGCAAATCACTTTGGCTCTTCGAGCTTCCGGAGGTTCAAACTCTCCACACTCATGCTCTCTTGAAGTTATTACACCCAAATTCGATGATATATCGACACATGTCCTTTCTCTCAAATCGATGGTACATAAGGACTTTGTTACTTCGTGGATTTCCAAAGGAACCCATGACTATACACCTAGCAACTTTTCTAGGTTTGATGGTCATGATCTGGCCAATACTGATGCGTTCATCGAACAATGGTTCAAAGTGATTGCAGGGCCCCAACGTGCACACTCCTTGTCAGGGAGCTCAACCTCCGCAATCTGAAAATACTCACCCAAAATTGGTTTAACCAGAGTTGTTGCTATTCCATCCTGACGAGATCAACAACGTTGGTGAATTGCAGGCTATGAACTAACATGTCCACTAATTTCACCTTCACGCTCCGCAATGATTCCCCACCATCGATCTCCACTTACGGATCAAGGATTCACAACGATTATGGCATCCAACCTTCGCAATCTGGGAAGTGCTCTCTCGAATCCAGTCTAATCCTGGTCGTTGATCTTCCAACTCAATGAGAACAATGACGTTGGTGAATTGCGAGCCGCGAATGAGCACGTCTGCTAATTTCACCTTCGCACTCCGCACTGTCTCCCAACCATCGATTTAATCGAGCGACTGGTGTTTAATTCATTAACTCGAGTGGTATTTGAGTCGATCTGACAATCAGGATGGATTCTCCTCTCGTTAAACGACTCGCATCCATCTATGCTGTCATATTCTTAAGTCATCTATGGTTCTTGTTACTCTAGTAGTTCGGGTAACTTGACTATCGTGAAATTTAACATTTCTGAGATTTGAGCTCCTGAGGTTCTGAAACCTTCATGATATAACTCCTTTATCACAGGGTTCCTAAACCTAGGTCACATGGACCTTTAGATGGCTCTTGGGCTATTAACCCTACTCTTAGTCGGGTTCTTGGTTAAGACTTTGGCCTGAATTCAAAGTCTCTTAGACTATTGGTCTGAAGGGTATGCCTCCCTAACTCACAGAAATTCAAGCTTCGAAACAGGGTAAGGTAATCTCGTGATTTTACCAAAATGATAGCAAAGACAAGAGGTTTTCTCTGACTCTAGAACTGTGCTGAAATTCCTTGGGGAAACGCCTTTGAGGAATTAAAATGGCGCATATGGACAATGAAGAAGAATCCTAAGTTCTCAAGGGAACAAACGCATACTCATAACTTAACCATTTCAATACAGAAACCATTTATAGACACATAAATACACACATGCATTCATTATATCCAATTCAAAGCACAAAACATGAAAACACTTATCAGAACCATAAGGCGTGATGTGATTGCTAAAAGGGGTGCTCGTTTCCACCCAACCATAGGCTCAGTCACTCCTAATGGATTTACCACTGTCCACCCCTGAGCTTAGAACATGATGTTTTGAGATTCAATCTCTTTCTTCCAGCTCAATGAAAGTTAGGGATGAAGGTTACACACCTTCTCCCAGTACATAAATAGATAGGGACAAAGGTTACTCTCCTTCTCTCGACTCAGTCTCTATTTTTCTGCAATCATAACTCACTTTCCTCTTTCAGTCCTTCCTCGGACTCGAGAGCTTTGGCTCTCGTCTCTGCACTCTTCACAAGTCTTCCTCTACCCACCACGCTTCCTTTCTTGCCTTCCTCAACAATATTCCGTGTGGCCTGAATTCCCAGTCTATGGTTAGGTCTGGAATCCCTGCAGATGGGCGGTTTGCCCCATCCCCTCATTAACTCTTGAGGAGGTATTCCCACCTACTATCCTGACTGTAATTCATTCTTGGGTCAGAGGGTTGTTCTGATCCTAAGCAATTAAATCCAACAAAGTACTGGTTCAGTGGAGGTTAATGCAACCATTCCTAGTCCCCTCCATGACCTTTTCATAACATTCATGGTCTCTTCTTAGCACATCCCCTTTCCAACAGTCATGCAACACGTATCCATTTTCTATTAAAATAACATAATTTACATTCATCGGCCTTTTATACAAAGGTCCATTAAATCAAACATTCACATCTTTGAGTTTGCCATAGTTCCTTGGCCAATATAGTTATAATTACAAATTGGGGGAAACAGGGTGTTACATTGAAGATCTTGGTTGATACTTCGTCAGAATGGTTGATGCTACGTTGTACAGATAGATCATTGGATCGTTGATGTATCTGACGAATACTAGGCCAGATATATGTTTCTTTTGTGAACACCTTGATTTAGTATCTGGTAGAGCCTAGACGTGTTCACCTTGTTGTTGCAAAACATGTGATGAGATACCTTAAGGGTACGTTGGACTTTAGTCTTTGTTATAATGGAGATCATGACTTCAAACTGATTTTTTATACCGATTCAGATTTGGCTGGAAGTGTTTCAAGATGTTTTTCTATTTTGGGGTCAGCCATGACTTCATGGCAGAGTAGGAAGCAATCCGGTATTTCTCTTAGCATGGCAGAAGTGGAATACATTGCTGCATGTTCTACCAGTTGTGAAGCCATGTGGATTTGGAAGTTGTTGACAGGTCTATTTGATTTGGAGATGGAAGCAACTGTGATTCTATGTGACAACAATAGTTTCATAAAGATGACAGAGAACCCTATGTTCCATGACAAGTCTAAGATCATATAAATTTGGTATCACTACATCTGTGACATCGTGTAGGGGGGAGCTATAAAGCTCCAATATGTTGGCACAGATGATCAGGTTGCATATGTGTTGACCAAGCCTTTGTATCGTGTAAAGTTTGAGCACTTTCGAGACAAGCTTGGTATAGTCTAAAAGGACATCCCTTGAAAGGGGGAGTGATGTTGATGATACTATGGTGTCCTGGCCAACAATGGGTAGCTCAGTTAGGATTTCATATCCTAGAGGACTAATCATCCCTGGGCATATCTTGAAGGTTCAGTAAGGACAGTCTGTCAAAGTACCTATGCATGTATATTCTAGCTATGGTTAGTAGTGGTAGCTCGGTTAGGATTTTTATAATCCTAGGAAGTCTTATGATTCATGGGAAGATCCTGAAGGTCCGATAAGGACAGTCTGTCATAGTACCACGTGGTAGCTCCATTAGGATTTTATATCCTAGGGAATCTTATGATTCTCGAGTAGATCCCTAGGGTCTGTCAGAGTACCACAATTTGTTTTTGATACACCTGCCTCATTATGTTTCCCCGTGATGATGATCTTGTTTCTCCAGCCTCGTGTTGTGATGTTGTTTCTCCAGCCTCATGTTGTGATGATGTTGCTCCAGCCTCGTGTTGATGATGATGTTGTTGTTATAGCTTTTATGCTAACTAATGTTGATGTTTCAGGTTCTATCTCCATGTTGTGAACGATGATGATGATGTTGTTCCAGCTCCATGTTGTGAACAATGATGACAATGTTATTCCAGCTCCATGTTGTGAATGATGATGATGTTGATACTCCAAATCAATGTTGTGAATGATGATGATGTTGATACTCCAACTCCATGCTGTGAATGGTGATGTTATTGATGATGAGAAAAAATTCTGATGATTTATAGATATTCCAGTCAGTGTTACAGATGTTGTTGATGTTGTTGCTCTCTCTCTCTCTCTCGTGATGATGTTGTAGAATACCCTTCTTGTTAATGGGGGGTGTTGAAATATTGTAACTGCAAATAATATTCTACTTATTATTGAGTTATTCTCTTATAGATCAATCCCCTTTTGTAGATTGATCATGTCAAGATTTGTATAAGACAAAACCCCCTTTTTTGGATTGGTAAAACCCTAATTATATGTTGCTAATTAAGAACTCATCCCCGAGGCCTAATTAAACTGAGAAGAATTCATCCATGCTTGATGAAGAGACACCAACCTAGCACTTGCCAGCCAGTATAAATAAGAGTGGGAGGCGCCTCATTAGCTCACTCAATCAAGTCACTCATCGCGTGCACAAGTTTGAAGGAAGTTGCAGTTACCAGTTTCCAGAGGAAGGAAGAGAGAGGTGCATTGCTCAGTGTTGGATATTCTCTTGTGTTTGGTTTATTATCTTTGCATTGTATTGGCAATCTATATTAAGGAATTTTCTGTTGGGTTTTTTGCCCCGTGAGGGTTTCCCAAGATAAATGGTGTGTACCTTGTGATTGTGTATCTTTCAATGATCCTAATTATGCTATTATTGTCTAGTAATTTGATAAGAACTTAATATAAGATCTAAATTTAACACAATCCTTCATAGTGCACCTTGAGAACAAGAAATACCTCAAGAAAATCCCTTAGACTTCTCTTGCACAACAAAAAGACACCCCAACACCTTTAACACACCTTAGATCACTTCTACGCACCTAATAATTGATATCTTACTTGGTTTCTTTACAAATGAAAAAAATTATCATGTATTTATAATAATTTTTTCCCCACTTTCAAGGCTGACATGTAAAGACTAGTTGAGCCAACCTAAAATTTCTGGCTGGGTTGTCACACGAAAAAAATCATATCTCCTCATTACTAGTGAGTTAGAGATAATTTAATATACCATTGGAAAGGTCTTAGAATAATATTTCCAACCATATAACATGTGATCTCATTTGATATAGGTATGTAGGGTAAAAATTCCTTAAAATATAAGGTATCCAAACTTATCAAAAATAATACTTTGAATAATCTCCATCTTGCAATCTTTATCTTGGACATCTTGAGGCTTGTAATATTTATCTTGGAAATATTATAGGCTCCCCTTGTCTTTGACATCAATGAAAACAATAGGATTGAAAGATACTACTCTAATGATATCTTGTCATGCATTGGATAGCATGAACACTCCTCAAACTCTCAAGAGTGAGATTGAACATATGGTTCAATAAATGCACAAAAGAGTGAGATTAAGTGTATGGTTCAAGAAATGTTATAGGTTGGAATCATTCAACCTATCCCTAGTTCTTTCTCTTCACTGATAGTGATGGTTTACAAAAATGAAGTTTCATGGTGTATGTGTCCAGATTATAGAGAGCTCAAAAAAATGACCATTAAAGATAAGTTCATATTCTAGTCATTGATGAATTGCAAGGAGAAATTTTATTTACCAAGTTGGATATTCATTATATATATATCATCAAATCATAATGAGGCAATAAGTCATCCCCAAAATATCCTTTAGAACACATGAAGATCATTATGGGTTTTTGGTGATGCCATTTGGCCTCACTATTGTACCTTCCACATTTCAATGTGATTGATGAATTTTTTTTTCAAACCCTTCTTCAAAAGATTTGTGTTAGTATTTTTGGATGATATAATAATCTATAGAAAATCTTGGGAAGAGCATGTACAACATTTTGAGATGGCCTTAAAATATTGGAGGAGAAACAATTGTATGCAAAGCCTTCCAAGTGTTCCTTTGGGTTTCATGAATTGGAATATTTGGGTCATATTGTATATCATGAAAGTGTCATAGTGGACCCTAAAACAATTAAGGCTATCATGGAATGGCTAATTCCTAAAATATTAAAGAACCTTAGAGGATTCTTAGTATTGATGGGATATTACTGCAATTTTGTCAAGAATTATGGTCAAATATGAACACCTCTAACAATTTTATTAAAAAAGGAGGCATTTTATTAGACTCAAGAAGCAACCAAATATTTTGAAAAACTCGAGGCTATGTGTACAACTCTAGTCATGGCCACGCCTGACTTCAAAAAAACCTTTATTATGGTGTGCGATGCTTAAAGGCATGGAATCGATGTAGTTTTGATGCAAGAAGGAAGTCCCCTTGCCTTTGGAAGCCACCAACTTAATGGAAAGAACTTACTCACCCAATTATGAAAAGGAAATGTTGGCCACTGTGATATTCCAGATATAAAAAGTATGCAGAACATAAATAAATAGCTAGAAATGGCAGATGAACAACAATATAACTAGAAAAACACCACAATAATACCAAAATGATACTAGAATAACACCAGAAAGAGCACTTTGATTAATGAGAGAAATGTTCACTTGCCTCTTCGAGGAGGAAACCTCCAGTAGAGAAGAGCTCTATTACAATAATATCCAAGACAAAAGTTATCATACCCTCGACTCCTATTTATACTAAATATGTCTATCAAAAGAACCATCTAGAGGAAGATCCTTCTAGAAGTGGAAGCTTCTATTAGGTCTTCTTACATTAGACTTATTCTTCCTTATTGTTAGACATTATTAATATTGACCTTTATTACATGGAAATATATTATTTTACCTACATGAGGGGTTAGGTCCCTAACATGCCCTCCCCCTTAAAAAAAACCTTGTCCTCAAGGCTTGAGATGGGGAAATTGTTGTAGAATGGTAGTTGGTTCCCAAGTGGAATCAACTAGAGTTGTATCTTTCCACTGGACTAACACTTCCTTGATGGTTCCCTGACACAGACGATGCTCACGCTAGTCCAAAACTGCTTGTGGTTGTAGCCAAATGGAGCCTTCTTCGTCCAACTTGGGAAGGGTGGTTTGGGTTTGGCACTTAGTTACAATCACCTTCTTTAAGCAGGAAACATGAAAAAAAGGATGGAGCTTAGAATGACTGGGCAAAGCTAAGTGATAGGCCACCTATCCCACACGCTTGAGAACCGTATAAGGACCATAAAATTTGGGCACCAATTTCTGACAATGGTCATCCTTGAGGGAATTTCGCTTGTAAGGTTGCAGTCGAAGAAACACTTGATCCCCTTCTGCAAATTCATGTTAGCTCAGTTAGGATTTTATATCCTAGAGGATTAATCATCCCTGGGCATATCTTGAAGGTTCGGTAAGGACAGTCTATCAAAGTACCTATGCATGTATATGCTAGCTATGGTTAGTAGTGGTAGCTCCGTTAGGATTTTTATAATCCTAGGGAATCTTATGATTCATGGGAAGATCTTGAAGGTATGATAAGGATAGTCTGTCATAGTACCACGTGGAAGCTCCGTTAAGATTTTATATCCTAGGGAATCTTATGATTCTCGAGCAGATCCCTAGGGACTGTCAGAGTACCACAAAATTTTGTTGATACACCTGCCTCATTATGTTTCCTTGTGATGATGATGTTGTTGCTCCAGCCTCGTGTTGTGATGTTGTTTCTCCAACCTCGTGTTGTGATGATGTTGCTCCAGCCTCGTGTTGTTGATGATGATGCTGTTGATGCTGTTGTTATAGCTTTTATGCTAACTATTGTTGATGTTTTAGGTTCCAGCTCCATGTTGTGAACGATGATGATGTTGTTGTTTCAGCTCCATGAAGTGAACAATGATGATGATGTTATTCCATCTTCATGTTGTGAATGATGATGATGTTGATACTCCAAATCCATGTTGTGAATGATGATGATGTTGATACTCTAGCTCCATGCTATGAATGATGATTTTATTGATGATGAGAAAAACTTCTGATGATTTATAGATATTCCAGTCAGTGTTACAAATGTTGTTGATGTTGTTTCTCTCTCTCTCTCTCTCATGATGATGTTGTAGAATACCCTTCTTGTTAATGGGGGGTGTTGAAATATTGTAACTGCAAATAACATTCTACTTATTATTGAGTTATTCTCTTATAGATCAATCCCCTTTTGTAGATTGATCATGTCGAGATTTGTATAAGACAAAATCCCCTTTTGTGGATTGGTAAAACCCTAATTATATGTTGCCAATTAAGAACTCTGCCCGAAGGCCTAATTAAAGTGGTTTTAGCCACTAGTTGAAGAATTCATCCCTTCTTGATGAAGAGACACCACCCTAGCACCTGCCAACCAGTATAAATAAGAGTGGGAGGCGCCTCATTAGCTCACTCACTCAAGTCACTCATTGCGTGCGCAAGTTTGAAGGAAGTTGCAGTTACCAGTTGCCGGAAGAAGAAAGAGAGAGGTGCATTTCTCAGTGTTGGATATTCTCTTGTGCTTGGTTTATTATCTTTGCATTGTATTGGCAATCTATATTAAGGAATTTTTTGTTGCATTTTCTCCTTCATGAGGGTTTCCCAAGATAAATGTTGTGTACCTTGTGATTGTGTATCTTTCAATGATCCTACTTATGTTATTATTGTCTAGTAATTTGATAAGAACTTAATATAAGATCTAAATTTAACACAATCCTTCATAGTGCACCTTGAGAACAAGAAATACCTCAAGAAAATCCCTTAGACTTCTCTTGCACAACAAAAAGACACCCCAACACCTTTAGCGCACCTCAGATCACTTCTACACACCTAATAATTGATATCTTACTTGGTTTATTTACAAATGAAAAAATATATCATGTATTTATAGTATTTTTTTCCCCACTTTCAAGGCTGACATGTAAAGACTAGTTGATCCAACCTAAATTTTCTAGTTGGGTTGTCACACAAAAAAAATCATATCTCCTCATTACTAGGGAGTTAGAGATAATTTAATATACCATTGGAAAGGTCTTAGAATAATATTTCCAACCATATAAGATGTGATCCCATTTGATATAGGTATGTAGGGAAAAACTTCCTTCAAATATAGGGTATCCAAACTTATCAAAAATAATACTTTCAATAATCTCCATCTTACAATCTTTATCTTGGACATCTTGAGGGTTGTAATATTTATCTTGGAAATATTATAGGCTCCCCTTGTCTTTGACATCAATGAAAACAATAGGATTGAAAGATACTACTCTAATGATATCTTGTCATGCATTGGCTAGCATGAACACTCCTCAAACTCTCAAGAGTGAGATTGAACGTATGGTTCAATAAATGCACAAAAGAGTGAGATTAAGTGTATGGTTCAAGAAATGTTATAGGTTGGAATC
>ML800069.1:177855-188370 GCA_009831015.1 Picea engelmannii
TCAAAAGAACCATCTAGAGGAAGATCCTTCTAGAAGTGGAAGCTTCTATTAGGTCTTCTTACATTAGACTTATTCTTCCTTATTGTTAGACATTATTAATATTGACCTTTATTACATGGAAATATATTATTTTACCTACATGATGGGTTAGGTCCCTAACATGCCCTCCCCCTTAAAAACAACCTTGTCCTCAAGGCTTGAGATGGAGAAATTGTTGTAGAATGGTAGTTGGTTCCCAAGTGGCATCGGCTGGAGTTGTATATTTCCACTGGACTAAAACTTCCTTGATGGTTCCCTGACACAGACGATGCTCACGCTGGACCAAAACTGCTTGTGGTTGTAGCCAAATGGAGCCTTCTTTGTCCAACTTGGGAAGGGTGGTTTGGGTTTGCCACTTAGTTCCAATCACCTTCTTTAAGCAAGAAACATGAAAAATAGGATGGAGCTTAGAATGACTGGGCAAAGCTAACTGATAGGCCACATGTCCCACATGCTTGAGAATTGTATAAGGACCATAAAATTTGGGCACCAGTTTCTGACAATGGTCAGCCTTGAGGGAATTTCGCTTGTAAGGTTGCAGTCAAAGAAACACTTGATCCCCTTCTACAAATTCATGTTAGCTCAGTTAGGATTTTATATCCTAGAGGACTAATCATCCCTGGGCAGATCTTGAAGGTTCGGTAAGGACAGTATGTCAAAGTACCTATGCATGTATATGCTAGCTATGGTTAGTAGTGGTAGCTCCGTTAGGATTTTTATAATCCTAGGGAATCTTCTGATTCATGGGAAGATCTTGAAGGTCTGATAAGGACAGTCTATCATAGTACCACATGGTAGCTCCGTTAAGATTTTATATCCTAGGGAATCTTATGATTCTCGAGAAGATCCCTAGGGACTGTCAGAGTACCACAAAATTTTGTTGATACACCTGCCTCATTATGTCGCCCCATGATGATGATGTTGTTGCTCCAGCCTCATGTTGTGATGTTGTTTCTCCAACCTCGTGTTGTGATGATGTTGCTCCAGCCTCGTGTTGTTGATGATGATGTTGTTGATGTTGTTGTTATATCTTTTATGCTAACTAATGTTGATGTTTCAGATTCCAACTCCATGTTGTGAACGATGATGATGATGTTGTTCTAGCTCCATGTTGTGAACAATGATGATGATGTTATTCCATCTCCATGTTGTGAATGATGATGATGTTGATACTCCAAATTAATGTTGTGAATGATGATGATGTTGATACTCCAGCTCCCTGCTGTGAATGATGATGTTATTGATGATGAGAAAAATTCTGATGATTTATAGATATTCCAATCAGTGTTACAGATGTTGTTGATGTTGTTTCTGTCTCTCTATCTTATGATGATGTTGTATAATACCCTTCTTGTTAATGGGGGGTGTTGAACTATTGTAACTGCAAATAATATTCTACTTATTATTGAGTTATTCTCTTATAGATCAACCCCCTTTTGTAGATTGATCATGTCGAGATTTGTATAAGACAAAATCCCCTTTTGTGGATTGGTAAAACCCTAATTATATGTTGCTAATTAATAACTCGGCCCCGAGGCCTAATTAAAGTGGTTTTAGACACTAAGTGAAGAATTCATCCCTGCTTGATGAAGAGACACCACCCTAGCACCTACCATCTAGTATAAATAAAAGTGGGAGGTGCCTCATTAGCTCACTCACTCAAGTCACTCATCACGTGCACAAGTTTGAAGGAAGTTGCAGTTACCAATTGCCGGAAGAAGGAAGAGAGAGGTGCATTGCTCAGAGTTGGATATTCTCTTGTGCTTGGTTTATTATCTTTGCATTGTATTGACAATCGATATTAAGGAATTTTTTGTTGGGTTTTCTCCCCCGTGAGGGTTTCCCAACATAAATGTTGTGTACCTTGTGATTGTGTATCTTTCAATGATCCTACTTATGTTATTATTGTCTAATAATTTGATAAGAAATTAATATAAGATCCAAATTTAACACAATCCTTCATAGTGCACCTTGAGAACAAGAAATACCTCAAGAAAATCCCTTAGACTTCTCTTGCACAACAAAAAGACACCCCAACACCTTTAGCACACCTCAGATCACTTCTACGCACCTAATAATCGATATCTTACTTGGTTTCTTTACAAATGAAAAAATATATCATGTATTTATAGTAATTTTTTCCCCACTTTCAAGGCCGACATGTAAAGACTAGTTGAGCCAACCTAAATTTTATGGTTGGGTTGTCACATGAAAAAAAATCATATCTCCTCATTACTAAGGAGTTAGACATAATTTAATATACCATTGGAAAGGTCTTAGAACAATATTTCCAACCATATAACATGTGATCCCATTTGATATAGGTATGTAGGGTAAAAATGCCTTCAAATATAGGGTATCCAAACTTATCAAAAATAATGCTTTCAATAATCTCCATCTTGCAATCTTTATCTTGGACATTTTGAGGCTTGTAATATTTATCTTGGAAGTATTATAGGCTCCCCTTGTCTTTGACATCAATGAAAACAATATGATTGAAAGAGACTACTCTAATGATATCTTGTCATGCATTGGCTAGCATGAACACTCCTCAAACTCTCAAGAGTGAGCTTGAACGTATGGTTCAATAAATGCACAAAAGAGTGAGATTAAGTGTATGGTTCAAGAAATGTTATAGGTTGGAATCATTCAACCTATCCATAGTTATTTCTCTTAAATGATAGTGATGGTTTACAAAAAGGAAGTTTCATGGTGTATGTGTCCAGATTATAGAGAGCTCAAAAAAATGACCATTAAAGATAAGTTCATATTCTAGTCATTGATGAATTATTAGATGAATTGCAAGGAGAAATTTTCTTTACCAAGTTGGATATTCATTATMTATATATCATCAAATCATAATGAGGCAATAAGTCATCCCCAAAATATCCTTTAGAACACATGAAGATCATTATGGGTTTTTGGTGATGCCATTTGGCCTCACTATTGTACCTTCCACATTTCAATGTGATTGATGAATTTTTTTTTTCAAACCCTTCTTCAAAAGATTTGTGTTAGTATTTTTGGATGATATAATAATCTATAGAAAATCTTGGGAAGATCATGTACAACATTTTGAGATGGCCTTAAAAGTATTGGAGGAGAAAAAATTGTGTGCAAAACCTTCCAAGTGTTCCTTTGGGTTTCATGAATTGGAATATTTGGGTCATATTGTATATCGTGAAAGTGTCAAAGTGGACCCTAAAACAATTAAGGCTATCATGGAATGACTAATTCCTAAAATATTAAAGAACCTTAGAGGATTCTTAGTATTGATGGGATATTACCTCAATTTTGTCAAGAATTATGGTCAAATAGGAACACCTCTAACAATGTTATTAAAAAAGGAGGCATTTTATTGGATTCAAGAAGCAACCAAATATTTTGAAAAACTTGAGGCTATGTTTACAACTCCAATCATGGCCACACCTGACTTCAAAAAAACCTTTATTATGGTGTGAGATTCTTAAGGGCATGGCATTGGTGTAGTTTTGATGCAAGAAGGAAGTCCCCTTACCTTTGGAAGCTACCAACTTAATGGAAAGAACTTACTCACCCAATTATGAAAAGGAAATGTTGGCCACTGTGATATTCTAGATATAAAAAGTATGTAGAACATAAATAAATAGCTAGAAATGGCAGATGAACAACAATATAACCAGAAAAACACCACAATAATACCAAAATGATACCAGAATAACACCGGAAAGAGAACTTTGATTAATGAGAGAAATGTTCACTTGCCTCTTCAAGGGGGAAACCTCCAGTAGAGAAGAGCTCTATTACAATAATATCCAAGACAAAATTTCTCATACCCTCGACTCCTATTTATACTAAATATGTCTATCAAAAGAACCATCTAGAGGAAGATCCTTCTAGAAATGGAAGCTTCTATTAGGTCTTCATACATTAGACTTATTCTTCCTTATTGTTAGACATTATTAATATTGACCTTTATTACATGGAAATATATTATTTTACCTACATGAGGGGTTAGGTCCCTAACATGCGCTCCCCCTTAAAAACAACCTAGTCCTCAAGGCTTGAGATGGGGAAATTGTTGTAGAATGGTAGTTGGTTCTCAAGTGGCATTGGTTGGAGTTGTATCTTTCCACTGGACTAACACTTCCTTGATGGTTCCCTGACATAGACGATGCTCACGCTGGTCCAAAACTGCTTGTGGTTGTAGCCAAATGGAGCCTTCTTCGTCCAACTTGGGAAGGGTGGTTTGGGTTTGGCACTTAGTTCCAATCATCGTCTTTAAGCAGGAAACATGAAAAATAGGATGGAGCTTAGAATGACTAGGCAAAGCTAAGTGATGGGCCACCTATCCCACACACTTGAGAACCATATAAGGACCATAAATTTTGGGCGCCAGTTTCTGACAATGGTCAGCCTTGAGGGAATTTCGCTTGAAAGGTTGTAGTCGAAGAAACACTTGATCCCCTTCTGCAAATTCACGTTCAGAGTGGCCTTGATCTTCTTGTTGCTTCATTTGATTATGGGCCATGACCAAATTCTCTTTGAGGGTACGGAGAATAGCTTCTCGAACTGTAAGTGTTTGGTCAACTCCCTGGACCTTCGAGACACCTAGAAAATATGAGAAAACTGAAGGTGGATTTTGTCCATATAATGCTTCAAAAGGAGTCATGTGGGTAGTTGTATGGTACAAAGTGTTGTACCACCATTCAACTAGTGGTAACCATTGAGCCCACTGATGTTGCATTTCTGATGCAAAACAACTCAAATATGTTTCCAAACATTTATTGACAACTTCATTTTGGCCATTAGTTTGGGGATGATAAGTTGTGTTGAGATGCAATTGGGTGCCTTGTAGCTTGAGCATTTCTTGCCAAAAATTGTTGGTTAAAGTTGGGTCGTGATTAGAAACAATAGAATGTGACATGCCATGAAGATTGAAGACTTGATCCATGAAAAGTTGAGCCACAATGGATGTTGTAAATGGGTGTTGAAGAGCACAAAAATGAGCATACTTAGAAAGATGATCAACTACCACCATAATGACTAATTATTTGCCCGATTTAGGTAAGCCTACAATAAAATTCATAGAGATATCCTGCCAAATAGCAGGTGGAATCGGAAGTGGTTGTAGTGTTCTTGGAGATTTGACTGTTTCACCCTTGTTGCATTGACACACATCACATTCAACCACAAATTATGAACATCATGTTTCATACCATCCCAGAAAAAAAGAACGTTTGACCCTGTCATGGGTTTTGGTAAACCCAAAGTGCCCAGCTGTGGTTGTAGCATGAAGCTCAGAAAGTACCGTGGATTTAAGTTTTGAATGTTTACTTAAATAAAAATGGCCTTTGTATCAAAGATCCTCATTCAGACAAGAGTACCCTGGGGAAAATGGAGAATTGAACTGCAATTGTTGTATCAGATGTGAACTTTTGGGATTGTGTAGCCATTCTTAGCGAACAACTTGGAGCCAATCTGATAAAATGAAGGAGAGAGAAAAAAGGGACCCTTCATCTTCATATTTTTGGGAAAGTGCATCATCAACCACATTGTCTTTTCCTTTCTTGCAAATGATCTCATAATCATATCCAAAGATCTTAGTCACCCATTTTTGTTTCTCGGGGGAGGAAAGGTGTTATTCCAAAAAATACTTAAGGCTTTGATGATCTGTCTTAATTTGGAAGTGTTTCCCTAATAGATAAGGGCGCCAAAGATCCATGACATGTAGAATAGCCACCATTTCCTTTTCATAGATTGATTTGCCCAAATTTATCTCGGACAATTGTTTGTTGGTAAAGGCCAAAGGTCGACCCTCTTGCATAAGGACAACACAAATTCCTTTCCCAGAAGCATCACATTCCAGGACAAAGGTCTTTGTGAAATTAGGAAGGGCCAGGATTGGAGTGGTGCACATGGCCATATGCAAGGTTTGAAAATCCTGAGCAGCTATTGGAGTCCAAGTGAAAGAATTATTTTTAAGGAGTGCAGTGAGAGGTGTCGCAACCTTTTGATAATTCTTAACAAACTTGCAATAATAACTTGTTAAACCAAGAAATCCCAGCAATATTTTGAGAGTCTTTGGGTGAGGCCAATCTTACACAACTTCAATCTTTTTAGGATCCACCCTGACGTCGGCCTTTCCCACAAGATGACACAAGTACTCGACTTCTGAGGCACCAAAAGAACATTTATATTGTTTGAGGAAAAGTTGGTGCTGAGAGAGTATATGGAGAACTTGATCCACATGAGCAAGATGGTATGTCCAGGTTTTTCTATAGATGAGGACATCATCAAAGAAAACTAACACAAAATGATGAAGAAAAGGACAGAAGACATGATTCATGAGGCTTTGGAAAGTGCAGGGAGAATTACACAAGCCAAAGGGCATGACCAAAAACTCATAGTGGCCCTCATGTTTTCTAAAGGAATCCTTAGGAATGTCTTCCTCTTCATACGGATCTGGTGGTACCCCCAATGAAGATCAAGTTTAGTAAAGAACTAAGCACCACTCAATTCATCCAAGAGGTCATCAATGACAAGAATGAGAAATTTGTCTTTAATGGTAATTTTGTTGAGGGTGTGGAAGTTAGGAAACATGCGCCAAGAACCTTCTTTATTAAGGACCATGACCATAGGAGAAGAGTAGGGGCTCGTACTAGGGCAGATAACATCTTCGTTGAGCAATTCTTGAACCATTTTCTCAATTTCATTTTTTTGGGGAAAAGGGGCGACGATAGGGATGGATATTGGGAGGAAGGATTCTTGGGAAAAGGGGAATGGAATGATCATGAACACCACGGAAAGGAGGGAGTACCTAGGGAGTGGAAAAAACCACTTGATGTTTAGAGAGGATGGATTGGAGGTCCTGCGGCACAAAGGGTGTCTCAGTGGCTTGTATGGCATGGAGTTGGGAAATAATGCCAGAATGAACTTTTTTGAGCAGATTTTCCATGCGATGGGAACTAATGATCTTCGAGGAATCGGTGGTGATGCCTTGGAACTTATATTCTCGGTCCTCCTGATCGAATTGCATGGTTAATTCCTTAAAATCCATGAGAATGGGACCCAAAGTCCTTAGCCATTCTACACCCAACACAATGTCACAACCGCCCATGTCGATAGAAAACATATGATATTTCAGATGGTAGTCACCAATTTGGAGGCACACATTTCACAACGCCCTCAACATTTCATGGACCCACCATTGGAAATCGTGATTTGGAAATTATTGATTGTATGTATATACAAATTAGTTTCTTGGGCTATGCGACAATGAATAAAATTATGGGTGCTTCCACTATCAACAAGAATGATGACCTTTCTATGCTTGTTGTAACCAATTAGCTTGAGGGTTTGGGGAGCAAAGAAGCCAGTGAGAGCATTTAGGGAAATGACTAGTTCTACTTAGGGAGGGTTGAGGGAGGGGTTATGTCAGTGGATTTAGGTGACACAAATACAAGGGTAGACTCAACATCCTCTTCCGAAACATCCTCCGAGATGGCCATAAAAATATTTTGTTCCTTACACTTATGTCCCCAAAAATATTTTCCATCACAATTATAACAAAGGCCTTTGAGTTGGCATTCATCCATTTCGGCCCTGGTCAATTTCTAGATCTTTAGTGGAGTACAAGGAGGAGTGGGAGTTACTGGTTTAGTGTGAGGAATAAAGGAGGGTTTTCAGTTTTGAGAAGAGACAACATGTTGTGCTTCCTTATCTCTTTTAGTAGCATCCACCCAACTCTGAGGTCGAGCCATGAGGAAATGAGCATAAATCTCATCCTTGAGGCCACTGATAAAACATTATTAGAAAAAAGCATCAGACATGCCCTATGTACAAAAATCCAGTCACTCAAAAGTAACTATAAAGTCTTCCACTGTCACAGATTGTTTCAACTTTGTCAAACGACCTAAATGGTTGGTGTTAGTTTCAAAGCGTTCATAAAGCTCTGCCACAAAGTGTGTCCAAGACACATACCCTTGGCGAGCATTTTTTCTCCATTGCCACCATTGCCAATGTTCTTGATCTAGATGGAGAACACCATACCGGAGTTTGGACAACTCATCCGTAATTCCATACAAATAGAAATAATGTTCCATTTGAGTTACCTATCCAGTGGGATCCGATCCATCAAATTTGGCCACATCCACACGCGGAAGGCGTAGGTCACACTGAAAGTGATGGGGCTAAAAATTCTAGGAATGAGAGGAAGTTTCACCTTTGGTATGCAAAGGTGGGTCAGATAAGGGAAGATCTGTAGGGATATGCAACTTGGCGCAAATCATCATAGTGACAGATTCAAGCTAGGTAGTAATGTCTTGTTTGAGCTCTTGTTTGAGTTCTTCGATTGAGGTGGCGATGGAGGAATGCATCTTTTGATTGATGGTGGCAATATCGGCACTGAGTTGTCGCACTTCTTGTTGGGTTTCTATGAAATTAGAGTGCAAGGTAGTGAAGAGAGCTTCCAAGCCTTGGCTACGGGTATGGGCCATGATGACGAGGGAACACGAAAAGGGGTGGGTGGGACCACACAAAAAATGGTTTATGGGTGAAGTGTATCACAACGATCAGGGCGACGAGTTGAATCCAATGGGGTAAAGCTCAAATAAGGGTGTTGGAAGGGGATCTGGTCCACAAAAAAATGTTGAAAACTGATAAGTATGACTGCGATAAGGATGAAGAGAGAAATCCAATGGAATAGGTCTCAAATAATGGTGTCAATTTTATTTTGTTTTGTTTACTCCTGCAGAGTTATACTCCGATCTGAAGAATACTGCAGTGATGAAATGCCCAAATGCTTAACAGGAAGAAATGTGTAGTAATTTTGCAACTCAAATGTAAGAGATATAGTTGCACTGCAATAGATATTGTCTGTTCTATTTTTGTTTCCGTCCCAAGGGTTCTACAGACAAAGGTTTTCCATGTGTTAGCTCTCTGATATACTTGTGGGGTCCAACAGTAGTACTCGGCCCAATATCTCAAGGCACCAACTAAGGAGGCTAGAATGTTCCCTTAGCTGTACTACCCAACTATCCAGGTACTAGAGAGTATCTTCCCGAGTGTTGTTCTCGGTGGAACTATAGTAGTCAGGTGGTCGATCGGTTTATCTATGGAGGGTTTCGAGAGCTCTAGGTCAATCCGTATACAGGTGTTGTTTGACGCTACCACTCAAAGGGGTACCAACAGGGGTTACAAGGGTGGCCAACATATGTGCACTTAAGTACCACTTGTATTTCCTATGTGTATGAATCCTTGATTGCGGGTTTATGCGCATAACAACAGATCTTTGTAGCTTAAAGACACTGGAATACATATCTACCTTGAAAAAAAAAAAATAACCCACGGTTTTCTACCGAGGAAGGTGCTATGATACCACTTGTAATATTCTAGATATAAAAATTATTTAGAAAAGAAATAAATAGCTAGAAATGGAAGATGAACAACAATATAACCAGGGAAACACCACAATAATACCAAAATGATACCAGAATAACACCAGAAAGAGAACTTTGATTACTTAGAGCAATGTTCACTTGCCTCTTCGAGGGGGAAACCTCCAATAGAGCAGAGCTCTATTACAATAATATCCAAGACAAAAGTTTTCATTCCCTCGACTCCTATTTATACTAAATATGTTTATCAAAAGAACCATCTAAAGGAAGATCCTTCTAGAAGTGGAAGATTCTATTAGGTATTGTTACATTAGACTTATTCTTCCTTATTGCTAGGCCTTGTTAATATTGACCTTTATTACATGGAAATATATTATTCTACCTACATGAGGGGTTAGGTCCCTAACAACCACATTACATATAGTTAAGAAATGGTGCCCTTACCTAATAGGAAGACACTTCAAAGTAAAACTAGATAACGATAGTTTGAAGTAATTATTGGAACATTGATTATCTTCAAAAGAGAAACAAAAGTGGGTTACAAAGATTCTAGGTTATGACTATGAAATTACTTACAAAAAAAATGTGGTGGAAAATGCACTTTTAAGGAAAGAAGAAGACATAGAAGGCTTACTATGTGCTATTTATGTTCCACAATCTAATTGGGTGGAAGAAGAAAGGATATAACATAAGCAATATCAAAGTATATGCAATATCATTCAACAAATACAAGAGAATCCAATTTCATTAAATAAATTTGTGTGGAACAATGATTCATTATGATATCATGATCGCCTATATTTATGTACTAATTCCCAACTCAAACAGAAGGTCCTTTTGGAATTGCACACTTCTCCTATGCAAGATATTTAAGGTTTCTGAAAACTTACCACATGATAAGAAGGATTTTTTCTAGGAAGGTATTAAAATTAATGTTCAAAATTTTTTCTTTGACCGTTTGGTTTTCCAACAGAATAAGGGAGAGACAATGAAGACCCCAAGTATCCTAGAACCATTAGCCATACCTAGTCAGCATTGGGAAGAGGTTTCAATGGATTCTATTGCAGGCATACCCAAGTATGAAGGAAAGCATCTCATC